>JAMWET010001187.1:0-140000 GCA_024036415.1 Prochilodus magdalenae
CCCGATTAAACAGCATCTAAACTGAAAGCTCTTGACTGAATGGAATGTTTGACCTGTACACCCAAAAAAAAACTTGGCCAGTGTATATTACATCATTTGGATATGAACTGAAAAGAAGGGGGAGAATTAGAAGCTAAATAGAAACAGTTAAAGGAAGGGCCTGAACTACCTGCATTAACATTGTGATGCTACTGCATTAAACTGAGCAGGGCCTTTTTGCATAGAAGTTTTGCTAACCATATTTGTATATTTGCAGCGCTCCAGCCATCCACGAGCACGTTTCCATCATTTAGCCTGCTTAAATTTGCTTAACAAACACACACACACCACACACACACACACCACACCCCCATAAATACTATGCACCATGTGTGGTCAGTGTCAAACCACGAGGCCAGCAAACTAACCCTGATGAAGCGAACAGGATAACACAATCATAATTATCCATGACCGTTACTTCACATCCGTGCCAGAAACTAAACCTGTCACCCATGTATCCCCTCATATTGTTACTTCAGAACGGATGCGGTGGCCAAAGTCTTAATATACGAGGATAAAAATTGAGAAGAGAAACATAATAAAAGCCACCTGGTAAATCTAAAATAACGAAATGTACTGAAACTACAGCAAGGCTATTTAGATACATTGTTTAAGGGGACTGTATACAGATAGATGTCTGCATTTTGGTAGTTTCTGTATATCAGGAGTGTTCAATTAAGGGCTCAATCAGCTTAAAAACCCCGTGAATGCGACTGCAGGGGGTTACCATTAGGTGCTAAGTCTTATGCAAGTTACGTGTGAGAATGAGTGACTGAAGTGGACATGTGCAGGACTTTGCTGTTTATGGGGGGGTTAATTCTTTGATCTTATACAAATGATTTGCAGTTATCAAGTGTGTTTTAAATATGTGGCAGATAATGGGGCACAACCTAACACTGGGTAATATGTAAAACCGATTTTTTAAATGTCTATTTAAATGTGTCAAAAATGTAAAAACTGTATTTATATTATCATAGTTGCGGGAATAAGAAGAGTTTAGGTAAATAAACTCAAACACTTTGTTCCTCCCCCAAATGACACAAATCCTGCACATTACAAACGGGGGGAAGTAAAACAGGCTATGATCCTAAACTGTAATATTTACACCTCCAAAACTGACATACTTCAGTAACAGCTTATGTAAAGAATGTATTCCTCCAGACTGTGAAGGGGAAGTACCCTTACCAAGGAACTGAACTGTCAGCAGTTGATGTTCATCTTCAATTGAGGCTGAAGCTGACCTCCTTTTCGTAGCTTCTTGCTCTAATGTTTAATTCCACCTTAAATGCTTCAAGTGCTACAAGTGCCAGAATGTGATTGTGGCTCCATTTAAGGTGGAACGTAAAATACGCAAACCATGCTGCTGAAAACAGGATCCTGGACGACTTAAATTCAGAGCCATTAGTCTGCTCTGCACATTTCACTCTGGACGGTTTCTCAAACTCTTGGACAGTATGGAGCAGCTTCACTCAGCGTTTAACACCAAAGAGACTGAAGAGAGGAGCACCTCCACCTTTAATAGCTACACAATCCCAACAGCAGCCTGTAAATAGCAGCCATGCTGTGTGAACCAGCCAATCAGAGCAGAGATCATCTAGTTATTCATGAACTCTCCGAAAAAGGGGAACGAGCTCGTTTTATCCCATGAACAAAAAAATCATAAATGGGCGTGTGGAGCTGCATCGGGCAATTTTTTTAACCTGACCAAAGACACATGCAGTATATTCATTTATTTAAATCATATTTATTTATATAGTGCCTTTTACAACAGATGTTGTCTCCAAGCAGCTTTACAGAAATTCAGTAGTACTAATTCATTAAGAGAAAAGAAAGAAAAGCCCCAGGTGAGCAAGTCGAAGGTGGTGGTGGCGGCTTGGAAATACTCCCTCAGGTTGGAGAAAGAAAAGTATTTTTAGTTGAAAAAAGGAAAAATATATATATGAAAATTTTTTAAAATATATGAATAACTTTGATCAAATGCAACTCTCTTGAGATGTATTTTTTTATGTTTTGGAGTCTGAGCATTATACAACTATGATTGGTTGAGTTTAGCATCAGTAGGGGTTTCCCCTGTTCTGATTGGTTGGTGTAGGAAGCAGAAGAGGGGGGAAGGGAGGGGAAAAAGGAGGAGCGAGGGGAGAGAGACGAGAGAAAAACGGCCGGACCACGCGGGTAAAGTGGATTAAAAGTGCGGATGAACAGTCTACATATAGTTTTCTCTAGATAAGTGAAGGATGTAAACAGTTTTCGGGCTGTGTTTTAGAGTTACAGACGGTTTTGTTTACAGTATCACCGTGTGTTGGGTTCCATCCTCCTCTGGTCAAAGTTACATTTTGAAATGGTTCAAAGCAACATTAATTGAGTATCTAATCATGCTGATTCAGCCACAGTGGTGACCGTTACATTACATTTCATTCAAACAGCATGAGTGTACAACTGTGTTTGCTTAAACTTACCATCTACTTAAACTTACCATCTGTTTCTAGCGACTGCTTTATCTAGGACCTGCTTCTGTTATAAGCAGCCCCACGTATGGAGCAAATTGTAACATTTTCATTCCCACTAGGTCTGGCTGAATTGTTCAGGGTAGATGACAGAAGCTGGGTTAAAGAATGAACTCCCTATAGACATCACTCTGCTCTACAGTACCTCCCTCTAAAACACAACACTACAGTGCTCAGGAGGTTTTAAGCTGGACCTAAAAGGGCATTTGCATTCTGCTCCACTTTTATAGGAACTGGTTCAAATGGAACAAATGCAGCTGAAGCTTTCACATGCACGAATCTGTATTTCATACAGCTGATGCAGAATAAGAATAACAGCGATTTAAAAATCAAAACTGTGACTGTGTTTCAATAAATGTGGATAAAAAGCTACGATAGCTCAAAAAGCAGCCTAATATGATTTATTTGTATAATAAATACACAACTATAGCCTGTGTCCGTAGACTGTCAGACCTTCAAAACAACAGTCTGTTCCTAATCTTTTATTGAATCAGCGAGTGGATGTAAACTGAGGTTCGGCACGTCATGCCCAACTGAAAGACTAAGGCTGCGGCGAGCGGTGAAAGGAGGTTTGTATATTTGAGCTTTTTAAATGTTTACTGCTCTCAGATGTGATGAGAGAAGTAGACACAGAGGAAAATGATGAAGCCAGTCTAAACGTAGCATTTCCACTCTGCAGGGTAAAGCTCGTGTTCACTGATCTGAGGGAGCCATTAAAAAGTTTTATTCACTTTATTTCGTCCTGTAGAAATACAGCTCCGGGCAAAGGTCTTAAGCAGCCATGAAAACAGCTTATAACTATTTCATGTCGGTATATACCATATACCAAGGTCGAATAAAGGTCGAATTCCATGTTCTGTTACAGTGAACACATCTCTACAGAGAACACAGTGTGAATAAACATCTTAATACACAATTACTGCTCATTTCCTGAACTAAATAGATTAGAAAAATAAAGAATAAAGAAAATGACATGTTTCCAAAGGGCTCATTTATGGCACTTAATAAAAAAAGAATATAGTTTATAGTTTTCATAGTTTATGGTTCATTTCTTTTTATGTTTTACAGTATATTTAAATTTACAACATTTAACTCAAGCAAATAGAAATGCTTTAATGTTTGTATATTTAAGCTTGCTCTCTGTAGGACAACAGAAACATGTTATTTAGATGATGGATGGCTGGGTGGATGATGATCCATCTGCACCTCACTGTACAAATAACCGTATACAAGGTACAGTGGAATGTAACAGGAATGCCACACAGGTTCGACTCTTGATCGCTCCAGGCATCACATGCATTAGTTCAGCAGCACCTGATTTAATTTAATGAACTACTTATTAGACTAAACAGAAATGGGATGGTAACTGTAAATACTGAGCTTCCTGAAGGATTTGGAGATGGTTGTTAGAATTCATATACTACCACTTATAATCAACATAATATTTTATATATTGATAAATAGCTAAACTGATATATCGATAAACAGAAAAAGATAAAGGATCAGTTTCTTTCCACAGTAATGTAAACTGTTTAAGCTGAACAGCAAAAGGGGTTTGGAAAAATTAATTCAATATTATGATTTATTGACTCTTGTTATTAGAGTAGTTAAATAATAAATATGCTGCTATATATCCAGTATATACATATATATATATATATATATATACATATATATATATATATATATATATATATATATATATATATATATATATATATATATATATATATATATATATACACAGATAGATAGATATAATTAAATGAATCCTGTTATTATTATTATGCATCAAAATAATATGAAAATCATTTTCTACATTATTTTTTACAGGTGGGGTTTGCGCCGGTTTTCTTAGCCAGTTTTATCTGACCTAAAGAGGTGAATTCAGATACCAAATTTAAAAAAAGGGTCTATCGGATCTATTTAGTCATCTAATTTTTTTCCCACATATTCCTTTGTATTAATCTGCACTATGCATAGAATTAAAATAACAAAAGCTCTGTGTGAATTAATGCAAAAAAGTGATATAAAGATAAATAAAGAAATAAAGATTTACTGACAAACAAAGGGTATAAAACGTATTACCATTAAGGTCTACTACACTGTGCAAAAGTCAGAGACCACCCTTATTTCCACTGAAACGGGCATTACGTTTCAGCTTAAGGTAGGAACCATGAAAATAAAGCATCAGTTCTATTAACTGTTGAGCACCTGCCACTCTAATTTATCCATCCTTCCGCCCTCAAAAACCCGTTGCAGCTGAATCTTCCTAACAAAACCTGTTCTCAAAGACCTCACCGGCATTACATTCCCCCTCAGACAGACAGCCAACAGCAGCTACTCAAACTAACCTTAACCGGCCTCACACAGTTCTCTCTCATGTGCATCTAAACGGCTTTCGAAACTGGAATTAAATAATGCAAAGGAGGCTTTTTGAATTTTCACAGTGCTGTATGTCATTCGTAATGCTTTAATCCCACTGTCTTCCCAGCCAGAAATATTATTTCCATACGCTATTTCCACTCATAGCGAAACTTAATGACTACATAACAGCAAAGCGGATGAACTGTAACGGTCAAAAAGGTCAATTCCAAATATACTGTATTCATATAGTACCTGTCACATGCCGCAGTCATTCAAAGTGGTTAACAAATTAGATAATACTAACATAACTCTAACCTAAATACAATCGTATACACAATTCCACCTACAGCGTACACACATACTTGGTGTAGCTCTCCTGGGTTAATCTGATACTGTCTAAACCCACACTATCCACGGTGACAGTCTGAGAATGGCTGTAGTGCCAAAGGGAGGAAACATGGGAAAACACAAATACACCCAAACACGCATGCGCTCCACACACACAATGTGCCTGCAGGCAAGCCCTGTCCCCTCCTGTTGATCTATCTAATCATGTCCAGAAACTCTTTTAAAGGGAAAAGTCCACTCCCTGCTTTCCCAGGGCCTGATGCCTGCAGGAAGCACTCTGAGCAGCCGCTGCCAATCAGTGCAGGAGAGGTCAGGTGGGGGGAGGTGTCACCTGACATCTCACACACACATACACACACACACACACACACACACATACACACATACACACACACACACACACACACACACACACACACACACACACACACACACAGGTGGACAGCTCAGAGAACCCGGATAGAAAAACATGACTTCTTGAAGAAACGAAAAAAACAATGCAGTGAATTTACTTGACTTGTATAGAGTACTGAGCAAAAGTACATTTTACATACACCATTAAAACAGATGCAAATAAACAGTAACAATATTTTTTCCTTATCCTGTAGGAGCGCTGAGTCACTCCAGGTATTGGATAATAAGTATAAATAATACCAGCCAGTCATGAGGACAAATTTGGAAACAGTTAAATAATCACAATGATATTCACAAAGCAACTACTAATTGCATGAAAGATTTTTGTGTTATTTTACTATTATTATTATTAATAATAATAATAATAATAATAATAATAATAATAATAATAATAATAATGTGCATTTCTCTGAGAATTCTTTTTTCTTCAGTTGTGATTTTATAAAAATGCACGGTACAGTACACACATCTTTCCACATGAATAAAGCATGCTATAATAATGCATGTGTTTTATACTATATATTACATGTACCTGCTGTCCAAACAAAACGCATCTCCACGATAATAACTTTACATGAGAAGGACAAAAAACAATTTACTTTTAATGTCAGCTGATGTAACCAGACCTGTCCCTAAGCTATTTCTTTTAGTCCGTTTCAGCATGTAAATTCACAAAATATAAAAAACAACAGATAATATAAAAACAACAAAATGGGCTTCGTTCAGACAGCAGTAATTAAACAGAATGATTGCCCAAAGTTGAAAAGTTATGAAGACAGATCTGTGCCGATTTAATAGACTTTATTAACGTGGAGATGAAGTACACATTCAAATCAGGTTAATTAATTGCAGCACTGTTACAGTGACTGAGAATTCATTACACTTTAACCTTAAATCACTTTACAAAACACACAGTGAGGAAACAAACATCCGCATCCACTAAACATCCAAGTCGGTCTTACATGCATGTTGCTTAAATAGCCATTTAAGACCTCTTCAACTCACAATGTACAAGACCAGAAACAGCCAAAGAAGACTTAATGTAAAGATCAACATAAGCCACTTTTCACTTTAACGTGATCTTTAAGCATTACTTAGAAATTAGTACTTTATTTTTATATTCCTAAAGCACCATGTTTGTGTTGTGTCCCGCTCCACTGCACCCATTTCACCCATTTAACCATTCTAAGGGTTTTATAGAGAGTCTTTTTGCCCAGTCTGGTGGTGTTAGCACAGGAAAGTACTAATACATGTAGTATTAGATGAAAACAGTGCTTTAGTCTATTAGTATAACTGAACCTGACTATTTCCTCTCCTCATATCTAACAGAATCAGAGTCGGTGGAAGAGAGTGTGTATCAGAAGCTTTAACTGAATGGCCTGTTCTGCCTTTTTTTCCATATCCAGCCTGTGTGCTCGGCCTATCTGAGACGCTTATCATTCTGTTTGAAGTCCGTTTTAATATCCCCGGACTCGCTCTCAGCGCGCAAAATTAAAATATCCGCTCCTTCAATAGCATGGCGGAGCTCCAGGGGCCAAACCCACATGGCTAAGCAAATAAAAAGAGCCCGCTGCACAGATCTTGGCAAAAGGCACATCATCAGATATACAGTTTCAGAAAGCCAGCATGGAAATATGCGCAACCCAAGACAGGATCAACAAACATGTCCTCCGCATGTTCAGGCCCAGATTAGAAAGAGGGGTCCGGAGTCGAATGCAAACAAACGGCACTGTGTGCAGAAACGCTGCGTTTGGGACAAGCCTCTGATGGCCACGGCAGGCCTGCAACCGTGCTATCAAACCATTCGATAGCTGCTTCTGTTAAATTACACCATCTTCTTCTACACGCAACAATGACAATAAACAGCATTGTTAATAAACAGTCAAATGACAAACAAACAGTCCACTATTCTATTGTATTCTATTATAATCTACTGCAATACAGTGGTCATTTCATACTTCATAGAAGTATGGCCAAATCCATTGCAATAGAATGAAATAGAACAGTGTAGAATAGATTAGAATAAAACAAAGTTCTATAGAAATTAAAACAAAGTAAAATAGAACAATAAGACAAAATGTAACAGAATTCAACAAAACACAGATCAGAAAAAACAACAGAATAAAAGACAGAATAGAATAGAATAGAATAGAAAAGAATAGAATAGAACAAGACAGAGCATAAAATAACACACAAAATATACAATAAGACAGAAAGGAAATATATAAAGCTGAACAGAAAACTAAAAAATTTAGAAATGGATAGAATAAAACTAAGACATAAGAGAACACGGCAAATAGAATAGAATAGAATAACCAAGACAAAGTGCAAAACAGAAAACACAGATAGAATTTTAAAAAATCAACATTTAAAGAGGAATTGAATAAAATAAAACATTTTAAAATGTAAAGAACTGAGTGGAACAGCATAACAAGATAGAATATAACAGAACTTAGTCACTGTAAACAAAAGGCTTCAAAACACTTCCGGGTAAAGAAGCCACGCCCACTTAGAACGAAAGTAGCTTATTTATTTATTGCCGCAATTTACAATATATCCAGTCATAACACAAAACCGTGTCAATAACAGTCAGATACGCTGTATGTATGTATGCAATGGATTCACTTACGTCTTCCCCGTTGTCCATTTTTCTACAGCAGAGCCACTGTATCTATCCCTCTGAGGATCCTTCCGTGTTTGCTAACGTTAGCAGCTAAAGCTGAACACAGTATAGCGAATCCTGTTCTCTCCAGATTAAGTTACACCAGCACCATCATACGGCCAAAATTATCTACAGAATATAAACAAGCAGAAAGAGTAGTATGATAAGCTCTAATTTTATTAGAATTATTATTTTGTGGAAAATATTACATAAGGCAAGATGCTAACCCTGATAGCGCGTGTGCTAGCGGCCACAGAAGGAGAGCTGTGCGCATATTAACACTCGAAAGAGCAAAATAAAAAATTTGGTTGATTTTCAACACGGTCCTGTGTACATGCAGGCCTGTGTGCGTGTATGTGTTCAGAGTAAAGCAATATATGAGATCATATCAGCCAATAAACTAAACAGCGCGTTAGCTCGCTAGCCAATTAGCCTAATCACAGGTCTGAGACTAAAAACAAAAAGACCAGGACCGTCGTTAATCGAGGCGATTACAACGATTCATGCTGGCTCTGGAGCAGGTGGGAAATGAACTGCTGTTAGAACTGTAACGTCAGCTGGTTCCTGTTTAGGTGCATGGTTTAGATGCCTGGTGTTTGCAGTGTCCATGTGGAGAAACATCTGCACTGAACGCTGCCGCTACATGTATGAATGGTGCAAATTCATGACGACACATATTTGCAGTCTATTATTTATATAAATCATGCAAGCAGTAGATAAACATCCTTCATTCAAATTCAACAAACATATTTCACTAACATGCTATGATCCAGGTAATAAAGAAACTGAAGATCTTTCATAGTCAAAGGCATTAATAAAAAGTCACTATATTTTATTAGCTTTTTTTGTTCAATGTCTTATTGTTTCATCTAGTTTTATTAGGATCAAGTTTTTTTTAAAAATAATTTTATAAACAAATCAACAAAACAAGAAAACTGCTAAATAGTTTTCATAAGGAATGTAGCTGTTGCCATAAAAATAATTATAATAATAATATAATAATAATTATAATAATAAAAATTTATTTATATGCTTTGGTTAAAGTAGAAGTTGTTAAATTATATATAAAAAGCTTTTTTAAAAACTTTTTAATACTATTTTTAATTTAAATTTTTGTTGTCTTTATTATTATTATTTTTTTTTTTTTATTATACATATTTGCCTGCTTTAGTTTTAGTAGCAGTTATTTTAATAACTTTTATTTATTACTTATGATTTAGGGACTGCTTATCTACCAGGAGCGGTTTAATGAAATGTTAAGAGTTGGCCTCTTCTGCCCCCTTGCGGCGAAATGCTGTTAACACACGCTATAAAGCAGCCGGTCAGTGATAACAGACTAAAGCAGCCTCACAAAAAAAAAAAAACAGCCTGCGTGTCCTGTGTCTGGTGTCGATCTGTTGTTTATGCTACAGTTACTATTATAAAGATAATAAATCACTCTGTTATGTATAAGTGTATATATCGTGTAAGTATTTAAATAAATATTTAAGTATTTTAGTCTCGCGCTGATTGGCAGTTCAAATCAAGGCGCCACATTTCCCGTCATCCACTGCGCGGGTTGCCATAGCGCCGGGAGATTTACCAGTATGGCGCTCAGTCCAGCTCGGATTTTAGCTTCTTTGCTACCAGCCACAGGCTGCGGAGATATGGCCGAATTAGAGCTCAGTCACGCGGCTAAACCGGCTTCTTCACCGTCGCGAAGCCCGGCGAGGCGCGTGGAGGTGACGGGCAGCGCGGAGCTGAGCTCTACACCGGACAGAGCCGTCCTGACCGTCTCCGTTACAAGCAGCAAAGAAAGCGTTAACGATGCGGCCAACAGCGTGACTCGCCGGCTGGAGTACATTCTCCAAACCGCCAGACAGCACGGAGCAAAGGTGGGCTTATTGTACCGAGCTGTTGTTTGATTCATTAAACCGATTCCTCCTAAATGATTCGATCGAACGTCCGATTCAGCAAATCATTCATTGTTCATTATGATTCATGGCCAATATGGAAGACCAGCCCGTTTCCGCCTATAGCATAACAGCTAATTTATTTTTTATTACTAAGTGAATGAAGTCCTGTGCCAGTATTTTGTGATATTAAGTAATTGATTTGAGAGTTCACAGATTTTTATGTTCTTAATAAATAATATAGAAATAAAACCAAAATAACAAGGAAGCTTGCCAAAACACAGAGAGAGAGAGAGACAGACAGACAGACAGACACAAGCAAGGTAAACCCTACAATGTGCAGGGCAGGGAATGCAAAGTTGGAAAACTGGTTGGCCTTATTATTTTGAAATGTTTTATGCTTTTGAGATGAATGAATGAATGAATGAATGAATAAAACAATACAAATGGACAGGTTTCTTATAAATAATGAGAAAGCTTTCCAAATTAGTGTCTTAAAATAATGACATAGTATCTAAAAATGTGTAAAAATTTTTTTGAAGTGTCTGTAATGGGTTTCCATTATGATAAAGGGAAAGTTCACTGAAAAACACATTTACACAATCATTATTTCCACACACCAATGACGTCACAAGAAAGATCAGGCTGCAGTCGATAGCAGGAGTGTCCACATCCAAACTGCGGTGCTGGTGCATCTGTGGCTTTTCATTACAATCAAGCAGAAGCATGCCCAAAATAAGCAGGGTCGGTCTTTATGTTAGACAAAAGCAAGCAGCTGCCTAGGGCCCCCATGAGCCAAAGGCCCCATTACAAAAATACAAACAAAATATCCATTAACATATGAGAGTAATAAGGTATGGTTGAACAGGTATCTCACCTAACTGTGCTGGACACAGTGCAACCCTGCAGTAAAATAAGGGTCATTCCGAAGTGGAGTTGGTAATTGGTAAGTTTAGTGATTCTTCTGCTCAAACACATACTGAACCTGTTAATTAACCCAGCGGTTCCCATCCCTGGTCCCGGAGGACACTCTGCCAGAGCCACTACCGCTCAGCAGGGATATATTACAACCATTAAATAGATGAGTTGTGCTGGGATCAGGGAAAACTCTAAAATGTGCCAGAGTCTAGTGTAAACTTGATCTCTTTTTTTGTCTCTTTGTCAGGAAGAGGACATCGTTGTGACTAAACATATCGAAAGAGAAGGCGACTTCTACCACATGCAAGCTGAGGTGGGCCCACATTCTAACATCAGCAATGCAGGATTTTATTAAACACTCTTTTAGTGTTTGGTCGAGTCAGCAGCATTCATCTGTCAGCATCCATTAGCAGCTGTAGGCTAACAAAGTCTGAACTGTGTGTGTGTGTGTGTGCGTGCGTGTGTGTGTTAGGTGAGTGTGGTTTTTTTAGACTTTAAGAAGATGGAGCATGTGCGCTCTGTGCTGCTAGAAAAGCTGGATAAAAGCGTGTGTGTTGGGAACCCCCAGTTCTCACACAGTGAAGAGTGTCTCAGTCTATTAAGGTGAGTGGAACACATTAAACTATTTTTAGTTTATATATTCATCATATTATCATATTTATGCCCCTCCTCCCTGTACTATAATATTAGTATATTAATATTCCCACAGTGTTACCACTCTTGCTTAATGTTGCTTTTAGAGGCAGTGTGGAACTCTAGTGAGAGATGCAACAGAGGGTGTTTTTCTACATCAGTACTCTACAGCCCTGCTCTGTGATTTTGTGTGGTCTGTTGTTGCTCATAGACATATCCATTACATCTGGGATAGATCTAGGAGGGCAGAAATTTCACTGACTTGTGGCAAAGGCAGTGTCTGATGAGAGGTGCCACTCAGTTCTTCAGCATCTATTCTACAGCCAGTCTATAGAGATGACTCAACAATTAGGGGACAATGTCCACATACATTTAGCCATATAGTGTATTTTTTATGCTTTTGATATAAATGACTCGTTCTCCTAAAACAAGGCAGGTTTCTTAAGGTAGAAGGAGAAATACTCAGTACACACCCGAGGTTCTAAAGCGACACCATACTTTATGAAATCTGCTATCTGGTTTTTGTTCTGACGATCCACATTACAAGCAATTTTCCGGAATCCCAGCATGCTAACTTCAGAGTTGTCAAAAGTAGCTTAGCTAAATAACTGGGTATGCTAAGATTTGCTTTACCACAGCTCAATAAAAACAGGGACAGGACAGCAGAGGGCTAAGTGTTAGGTTTCCATAGAACACTATTGCGGTTTGTGCGGTAGGCTTAATCCTCCAGGAGGAAATGCACACAGATTTGCAGTGCGGTGGGAATTTCCAACAACAAATTGACAGCATAACCTCAGTCTTTCTGGTTTGTGAGAGTGACTAGCCCTGATTTTGCCTGTAAATGCTGTTTTATTTAACATATCTGGAGCACGTTTTAAGAGCTCATGTATCCATCAGTAAATTGTGCATTTACTGATGGATACATGAGCTCTTAAAATGTGCTCCAGATATGTTAAATAAAACAGCATTTTAAGAGCTCATGTATCCATCAGTAAATGCACAATTTAAAAAATTACTTAAAATTAATCTAATAAAATTACAATCATTTATTGCATACTAGCTCACTAATTAGTAATTGTTTAACAAAACATGTTATTAGTTTTTCTGTATTTGGTTTTATTTGTATTTATTTTAAGTAACTGTGTTGTATTGGCAATACCAGACCTGCTGGAGAGGTAAAATAATCTGGATAATGTGCTATAACTCACATTTGAGTTATACCAGGGGTCATTGTAAATATCATTCTCAGTACTGTGGATCAAACACAGCAGTGCTGCAGGAGTTTATAAAAACGACAGTGTCACTGCTGGACTGAGAATAGTCCACCAATCAAAACTGTTATGTCCTGTGACCACTGATGAAAGACTAGAGGATGGATAGAGAATACAAACTGTGCCGCAGCAGATGAGCTATCGTCTCTGACTGTTCATCTGCAAGGTGGACCAGCAATGTAGGAGTGTCTAATAGAGTGGACAGTGAGTGGACATAGAGGTGTTTAAAAACTCACTGCTGTATCTAATCCTCTCATATCAATGGATTAACACATCACCATCACGTCTGGGTCACTGCAGTGCTGAAAATAATGCACCACATAAGTAATGCCTGCTCTGTGGTGGTCCTGTGGGGGTCCAGACCATTAAAGAACATGGAAACAAAGTATACAGACAAACAGATGGACTACAGTCTGTAACTATAGAACAAGGTGGAGCTGATGAAGCAGTCAGTGGGCATAGACACAGGGATGTTTATGGCTATTTGGTGTATATACAATGTCGATATTGGTGAAATAGTTGCACCTCAATAGGACTTTACTTGGAACAATTTTGCCTGATATGCCGCTTTGCAAGACTTGCATTAAAAATACAATTTATGACAAAGGCTTGTATCAGAACAATTTTAAATCAATGTCTCATGGTATCATGCATGTTCCCAACCATTTCATGCAATACCATCCTTTGAGGGAGCTTAAACACTTGGGATGTCTTGTTCTCATCACCAATCTAAACAATTCCCAATCTTTAAGTTTCTGTAGACCAGAGCCACTTGCCATTTTGCCATGTATATATTTTTAAATGGGTGGAATTTCCCTTCACAGAGACTTAAAACGCACATGCTAAAACACAGTCTTATGCTTTCTGTAGAAGACGAGTGTGTGTGGCCGCTGTGGAGACAGCCCGCCTCAAAGCAAAGGAGGTGTGCAATGTGCTGGGACAGACTCTGGGACGCCCCCTACTGGTACGAGAGGAGGACTCACGGGAGTGGACATGTGGCCAACAAGAGGGCATGGCCCTTCCTCTGACTCTACAGCAGAAAGTGGGCCAAACGACTGTGTGTGCCTCAGCACGTGTGTTTGTGACATTTGAACTGCGGCCTAAAGACGGTACAAGAAAGAACCTATGAAGCCCTCAATCCTGGTGGTCCTGTATAGGTACTGATCTCTGCATCCTCTGATTTAAGGTGTGGTGAAAAATTAAATGGACAGTTTACACAATTTCAAGATCAGCCGGAATGTGCTTGGTTACATTGTGTTTATGTGGTAAAGTGCTGGATCAAAAGCATCACTTTAATCACAACAAAAACAGTTCAAAGCGGCAAGCTAGCTCAACATTTTTAGACCAGTGACTGACATAGCAGAAGCTGTAGGCTACATGGTTTACTAGATGCCTTCACTGCATTTCCCATAGGTTTAAAATGAAAGACGGTTTAAAAGAAAGTGATGGTGGTTTCTGGTCCATTCCGCGGGTATGAAACCAGTCTAATTTGGCCTGTGACTTTCATTGCCCTTCAATATTAATACTGCTTTCAGCTCAACAGTGCAAACAAAGTCATCATCATACAGTGTGAGCTATTGCAACACTTGCAGTACATAAGATACATCACCAAACAACTGCTCTGAACTGCTTCAGATACCTCAGCTATCAAATATACATGTGTTCCATTCACCCAAACCAGTGTATGCATAATCAACACTGGTAGCTAAATTAAAAAGTCTTACTTCATGAGCCGGTCCTTCATATGATTGTCAGTCATTCAGCAAATTGCAGTTTATGGTGATCCTCTGGGGAGCTTGTGGAGGACCAGTTTCCTACACAATTCAGTAATTTCAGTGATTCAACTTAATTACTATGTTGTTTCAGAGCAGAGAAATCAGGAACCGTGTTGGAGTCCAGCCCTCACGTCCCTACACACACGTTGCATATTATGCCACTTAAAGCAATGATGCATAAATATCCCTGCAGTCATGTAAGCATGAACATGACCCAAATCACGTCCATTCTGAAGTGGGTGACTTCAAGGTGCTGGCACGCATCTCAAAGTGACTAAAGTGCTAATTTAAAAACACCCGTGGCCGTGTGTCCACTGTCCACAGAAAACAACTTCCACACCTTCACAGTGAGACGAGCATTTGTATGAATGTGTCCCATTCCTCAGTCTTCAGGGTAAAGCTCCTTCAACCAGTCCTGCATCACAAACCTTTTCCCATCGAAGTGGTAGAAATACTGATCCAGAGTGGGGATGTCTGGCTGTAACACACAAACATATATCATATATGAAAACATTGTGCAAGATAATAACTGCGATTGAATCACATCAATGTTCAGCCACTCTTGCATCAAAATATTGCTCAGTTGGGCCAGTTTTGGTGACAAGAGGGGAGTTTCCTGTAGACACCTACAGATTCAGCAACTTACACACTATGGTCTTTGACACACCCAAATGCCGTCACTTATTTTAGCCAATCATTAACATCTACTTTCAAGTCTAGTTCCACAACAGGACATTCCCTGCACTGTGATACCTTTTCTCAATCTATGGATCCTGCACTATGGATCCAGCTTATATATGTATATATAATGACTGAATATGATATTAGTTCTCTTAGGATACAAAAAAGCTGTGGATAAATTATAGTCTCAAACTAAATGAGTAACAACAATAAAAGTTTAAATGATATAATTTATATCCTGTGTGGCCTACATTAAGTGTTATTATTAAATCTTTGGGCAAAAAACTAATGTATGACAAGTAATTACATTAAATAGATATTTTTAACATTATGATTATTTCAATATCAAAATTTAAATCAAACGAAAATATAATCTTTACTAACTACACAGTTAACTCTCTTAATTATATATTAAAGGATACATGAACAGAAATAGAAACTATTACATATATTTAATAATCACATTTATTCATAGTGTTTGTATATATAATGTATATGTGTCAGTGAGAGAGAGAAGAAGGAGTGTCTGTATACCTGATATCCCTCAAATAGATGTATTGCAGTCTGGGGCAGATATCCAATCATCAGAGAGGACTCATTAGGACCACTGAACAGAACTCTGTAGTGTGGCGTGTCCTCCAGTCTTCTCACCTACACACACAAAAAATAATAAATAATCTGAAATTTATTTCAGGAATACTTCAGCATCGTTTAACCTACCGTGTAGCTGACAGTCTGTAGCTGGTCTGTAGCAAGCAGTCAATTATCTCCTGGCACTTATTAAAATTTCTGGGCTGTTATTGAAGTCAATGGAAGGAGAAAAAAAAATTCTTCCATACTCTGACATTATCATGCTACCTGTAGTTAGCTGAGTGTACTTGTCAGTAGTAGGTAGTGGGGATGTGAGAAGATGCTGAATTATTATTGGATGGTGATGTAATCAAAAAACAGGAGATGTTTTAGAGGCAGGCAAAAAAGTATATGGTACATAAAATATATATTATACAATGAATCATGCAGGAATGTGAATCAACATGCTAAATAGTTTAATACTCATACAGATTAAACAAAAGCAGTTTGTTTTTGGGAAGTCAAAAACAATAAAATATATCCTCATATTCAGCCTACAGCACTATATATAAGACTCCCGGCCAAAAAATGAGTCGCCTTGCGTGTTTAAGGTAGTAGTAACTTCAGGTTCCTGGAAATGGCACTGCACAAGGATGACGAGGCTATAAATCCCTGTGGGGTGTGAGTGACGGATTCATAGATTGGGAGAAGGTGGTACAGTGCAGTGAATGTCTCGTTCCATGTGTGGAAAATGGCTCCAAAGCAGATGTTACTGATTGGCTAAAATGTGTGACTGCATTTGGGCGTGGCCAAAGACCATAGTGTGAAGGAATTAGCTGAATGTGCAGGTATATGGAAGCGTACTGTCATATGGATCTACCAGCAGTGGATAAAATCCCAGTCTACAGGGAATTCTCCTCAGAATTGTGCCAGGGAAGGCATCCACCAAATCTGGCGAACTGTCCAATTTTTTGATGCAAGAGTGTCTCAACAATGATGTGACCTACATCCAGACACTTGTACAGTCCATGCCAAATCGAATTACAGCTTGTCCTTATAGAGGCATTTAACACTATTCAGTATGTTTCAGTCACAGGTGACTCATATTTGTCCAGTGAGCTTATACATATATATGTTTGTGTGTGTGAGAAGATACCTCTGAGTCTGTGAATTGTTTCCGCTTTATCCATTCTGGTGGGGCTCGTAGTCCCGCGTCCCAGCCCACTATGACACCCACCATGTGATTCTGTGTGTCCATGACAACCTCTCCAACACGGTGCAGCACGTACTCCGGCCTGGGGCTACGCTGCTCCTCAGAGACTTCTCACACACACACACGCACACAAAAGTTCAAGCTGTTGCTATTTTAAGGCCAGTCTTAACATTCCCCTGCAAAGACCATTACAGTTGAATTTAATTGCTAAACTAACTCTTGTAGTAAAAAACAAACACTTAATTAAATTGATGAGATGTAAACAAAGCCATTCAGAAAGGTCTGGTCTGAAATGCACCATTCTAGAGAAACGTGCCAAATCTTGCCAAATTTAGGTGGACCTTGCAGATGGCACTATAAGCACAGCTCAGTTTTTTATTTATAGAATGAGCTGAAATGGTGTAAGCGTAAGCAAATGTTTGTGATCCAGTTTCACAGGTCTACCAGGTGAGCGACAAAAACGAAACTTCTCCAACTGGCTTATCAGGCTAAACCACAGTAATGAGTCTTATCACTGCAAGAGACCTGTCTAAGTTCTAATTTTACCATACCCCAGTTCAGAGATGACCAGAGGTCTCTTTGCTGCATCATTACTAGACTGTGTGTTTTTGCATAGGGTTTACATAGAGCTATAGTCAGTTTCACATCAAATGAGCTTGCCGTGGTCTTTTTAAGGGCTACTGTGGACTGTTTTAGTGGCTAAAATGAACACAGACAGATGAATCTGGGTTTTCTGCGCATTTGTGCACAGAAACATATCAAATGAAATTTCACACTGTTTTATGTTCTAATAACCATTTACACATCTCTGCTTTGCAAATGTATCCTTAAACTATCCGTTTGATTTTGCTTTCATTGTCAGGGTATTTCTACTTGATGCATTAATTTTGTATTTGTGATTTTCTGCTGGTCATAGTGAAAAACAAATCTTAAGACCCAGCTGATGGCGTGCTGCAGAAACAGCAACTATTTACAGTACATTTGGGGTCTTAAGGGACTTTTTTTAGTATCACCAGAAACTTATCTTTGACTCTGAACCTAAACTTCTAGTTCTTCATCTCTTTTTTTTTTTTTACATGCTCAGAAATCTCCGACCTCACTATGTTAGTCCCCCTTGTGGCCACTCTACTTGCATACTGGACTTAATTAATACAAAAATAAAATAAAATCAAGTCAAATATTTTGTACAACTGTAACTTTGGTACACCGACCTCTGTCTATATGAAACTGAAATTGTTGTGACTCTCCATGGAGCTGCGGGTGAGCAATAAGGTGTGAGCAATGTTCTCCACAAGATAAAACAGACAGCTGACAGATGCCTCAGTAAAAATACATAAAGTTTAATAAAAACACTTTTTAATAATAATAATGCTCTGGACAAAATGAAGAAATTACATATGAAACCCTGTTGAGCTGCTATTAGCCCAAAGGTCAAATTATAGGCCATGTGACCAGTGTTGGTCAAAAAATAAAAATGCACAAGGTAAAATTAATTTCTGCTTGTGTGTCACGGAAGGGCATAGACATGGTCACACACTCCGACCGGACAGAAAGTGATGTGTGTGGTGCTGATGTTTTCTCACTGGCGAAGGATTATGAAACCCTACACAACCTGTTGACTATAAATTGACTATCAGCCTTTACTTTGTAGTGTTGAACACTGACAGTAACAGCCTTTTGCAGAATAGTTTTTTTAAGCACATAGTAAATATTGAGCAAAAGGACTGAGAATTTAATTTGAACCACCAAAGGACAATATGTTACATTTGCTTAAATAGAGAACACACCTTCTGTAAACCTCATGCTCTGGCATTCTCACAGTGCTAAGCTGTACCTGAGTTAGGGCTAAGCAATATGACAACATATAGACATCAATATCCTGATACATTATGTCCCCATACAGTGCAATATGCCTTTCTGAATACCATCAGTACTTGCAGAATGTTTCATTATGTGTATTTGTGTAGATGTGTACGAATCAGCAATATATCTGCACAGTTTTGCATCCTTGTCTGCCAGAAAACTTACCTCCAAAGTAGCCCAGGTTATTACTGTGGATCAGCATCTCTAGAGCAAACGCCTCCTCCATTGCCCGGCCCAAGTCCTCCTCCTGCCCTCCAAACAGCCTGTGAATGAAGCAACATATATGCTGATCAGTCAAAACAGTAGAACCACCTCCTCGTATCTACACTCATTGTACGATATAGAAGCACTTTGTGGTTCTACAGTTACAGTCATAAGTAAATCATCTAAACATGTAATTTGACCAGGGCTGATCGACGACTGTATTGTATATAACTGTATGTCTTTTTCTCTGGGAAAATTAGAGAATTGTATCTTAAAAAGGTATTTAAGGTACACATTTTGGGCCTTATAGCCCCTTTTGTATTATTGTTTGTATGTTGTGGTACAATACTTTTTTTGACAGTGCAAAAGTGTTATATGAACATGACCAGTACACAAAAAGTAGAGTGAGAAAAGAAATCCATTTTGATTTGTTACTTACGGTATATTTGGCATCCAAGGACTCAGCCAGTCCATCCAAACGGTCATGTTTAGATATGACTTCCTCAGATCTTTCCACACATCCAGAATTCTGGATAAAGAGTAAGTGAAAGGGTCTTTCAAACCTTAATTACAAACTCAATAGCATCAAAATATATATAAAATGCTTTAGTTATAAAGTGAACGGTGCAGTCACCACAAAACAAATAGCAATGAAATTAAATACTAGAAGGTACAGTGCCTCTATGATCACATAATTATTTGTATTTTTATTAATTTATATAATATTTTTCAGTGTGGCCTTGATATAGTAATTCATGGTCTCAATATTGAGGCCACAAATTGGTCCAAATAATGTTATTAATAATAATTTGAAATAAGCTTCATGGCTAATTATGTGTTAAGGCAAAGTCAAAGTAAATGCCCCATACAGATATCTCTGCAGATCTCAATTTGGTGCCTCTATATATTACTTTATGGCCTCAGCATATGAATTTGTGTCCTTAATATAGTAACTTACTGCTTTAATACAGTAAAGTAGTGGCCTTAATATAGCGACTTGTGGCTTCGATATGTGAATTTACTCACCCCTGTGTGGCAAGGTTGCGTTGTGCTGCTGTTCCACTGGTCCATTTGCTGATGAGGTACTGAGCAGGCACTGCAGAGAGCAACAGAGCCACCTGTAGCACTGTAGTGAGCTGGGGCATTGCTTCAACCACTGTAAAAACAGAAGCAATAAAATCACTACTACTGTTAATCATCATATCAAATCTCATAACCTGTAATGTCATGTTAACTTGGAACTAGACCCTCCTTGTCAACAGCTATTAAATTAGACTATCCTAAAAACTTAACTGGTCGTCATTTGTGTTGTAACTGCTAAGAGCTCTACATGAGCTCATTGTAGCCTCATGTGTGTGCGTCATGCTCAGGACTGACTGGCTTCAGTGCAAATAGTGATAGTAACTAACAAACTGTATGGCCACTGATGTGTTAATGTGAAACCAGCTCTGCAGATCTTAGTGCTGTCAATAACAAGCAATATACTTACTAATCTATAAACTGACTGTAAACTATTTCTTGGGGGGGGGCATCAAAAATCTCTACAGGCAGCAGGCTCTTCTCCCTGCTTACCAAAATAGTAAACTCTATATGATTCATGTGACAGTGACTTCAGGTAAAAGGCGTTGAGTTTACATGCATGTGGTTATATCCTGCTGTTAATCACCCTGATTTTATACCTGTAATAAGTAACTAAGTAAATACTGTTACCTGTTTAGTATCCTGCTTATGAAAAGACGTTACATGTATTATATTGTTATTATTGCTCTGGAAACATTCAACAAGGCATATCATTAAACTATCATCCTGATAAATGGTTATTACTATATTCCTAACAGCCAATAGTGCCAACAACAGTGAAGCCAACCTAAGGTTACCACAAAAACATCCAATAATGGCCTCAGCATTGATTTGGGACGACAGCCAGATAAAAATAAAGACTTTGGTTATTAACGGAGCAGTGTGTAAGATAATGCCATCTGTCCGGTGGTAAGCAGTACCAAGGTTAACTCCTGTTCTGCTTTCGTGTTTTTATTTTCTTGTTATAATGGTTACTTCAGCCATCTTATTGATAAAATGTTACTACTTCTTCATCCTCTCATGTTGGACTGGAGGCAGACCCCACACTATGGTAACTCACCTTCACCGTACTCTTGAGGTACAAAGTGGAAGTACAGGCGGGCCTATCATAATTATTGTTTCTTCACATCCTGTTGATAATTTTAGTTCACTTTGGGATGTTGTATAATAAAAATATTACATATTGTTTTCATAATGCAATGAAATGGCCCAGCAATACATAAATATAAATAAATAAATAAACAAACAAACAAACAAATAGCTGGAAATGCCATTCAGCACCATCAGGACACACTGGAAAAACTGGCTTGATCTATTCAAAATAATAATGATCAATAATATATTTTTTTTATTATTATTATAATTATTATTATTATTCTCTTATTTATCTTCTGAACTGCTTAATCATATTGGGTCCCATGGTATTATTATTAATGTTATTATTTTGTTATAACAAGAAGTTTATTTGGTTTAACACAGAAAGCCAATATTTCACAGCAATGTAAACTTCAAATTAACTTCTGTCGAGTGTTTCTTAAACTGTACTGCAAATGTGAAGCTGAACAAACAGAACTTAATGAAACTGAAACGTTAAAAAGACACAGAACAGAGGAAACCCTTTTGTTTTCTCTCTCTCTCTCTCTCTCACTCATACACACACACACACACACACAGAGAAAGAGTCTGCTGGAGCAGAAGTGACAGCACAGTGCCATTAAAACTCACAGAGACTTTCACCCCTAACTAGACACCTGAGTGTGCTGGTGTTCATGAGCAGCATGTCTAAGCGGTCGGGTCATGTGAGTGAATACTTACCTGCTGTAACAGGTGCAACCGGAAAGCCAACCTAGTGCACGGGCCTGAGCGCGAGGACCTTCTAATAACTTCACACTGATCTGTAGTGCGCTCCAAACACGCTGTCTCGCGCTCACTAAAACTCGTTATATTTGCATGAAGTGGAAGTTTCGGTTCTGCACCTGCCCCCGGTAAACAAACACACACACACGTATACACACGGCGCCAAACCAATCACAACACACTAGCACACACACACCAATCGCTGTGGCCCACGAGGGGCGCAGCTGTGCGTGTCTCGCGCCGCCACGTCAGGGACGAAACGCCGCACGCGGATGTTGTTTACACGGTGCAGTTGGAGCGGGCGGCCAACAGAGGGCGACGTTCTCCATAAAACTGGCACAGCATTTTTTAACTGGACTGCAGAGTAACTTGAAATTAATAATTATTATTTAATATCTGGAACAGTCAGTATTACTGTGTTGAAGAGCTCTTGTCTCGGATTAATTTAGTCTATTATTTTCTTTGATGTCCATTTTGTAACACATGTATGTAAAACAATGCGCCCTAGGCAAAAGTTTGGCTGGTGCTCCCTAAATAGTGAAACCTGAGTGGTTATAGCTGCTAAACCACATTATAGCCTACAACATGCTAAACACAAACCAGAGTATATTACACCGAGCATTCATACACAGAACATATCCCCAGTGCGCACTTCTTTCTCTCTCTCTTACATATCAAATACAGTGAATGAACTGAAGATGGAAATCTAAAGCCTTACATTAGGCAGTAACATCAAAGGGAACCTCTTTCAATTAACCGCTACAAGCCGTTAAGGCTAACACTGGCTAGCTAACGAGGCTAAGATAGCAGTAAAAGCTTCCCTCAGGCTCGTGCAGCACACTTACAAGAGAAAGTGTACTTCTCCAAATGACGACGGTTATTTCCTCCAAAAACACCTTTATAGTTTTTCCAACTTCTCCTAACAGATTTAGGTTGGGGGTAACTGACGCTAACTCTCACTAGCTAGCTAGCTATTTACTGAATTAGCAACATTATCGAGCTAGCTATATTTGCTCTGAGCACCTGACGGTAACTATTAGTACACAACTGATAAAATATTAATTCGTCACATTAATTTATTTGTAATTTTGCCTTCTTTCTTTCTTTCCCTTCTTTTATTTTCCTTTCCTTATTTGCCTTTTTCCACAAGTTGGCTGGCAGCTGCTGTGTTGTGAACTAATCCTCCAGTTTACCGTTTATCACATCTTCACTAGGGATGGGCGGATGGATACCTAAATATAGATACTTCCGATCCTGAAGTTCACGTTTAAGTATCGATTCTAGCGCAAAACTATCAATATCATGTGTTTATTTATTTACCAGGGTGGGTGGGTGTGTGTCCTGTGTATCAGTGAACATAAAAAACAAAATGCAGCTTAAAAATGAGGATGTGGAATAGGAACTACTTTTCCTTCCGCTGAGCTACTTTTGCACTGCTCCCAATAAATTTACGTAATTAATAATCAATAGACTCACAAACAAGTCTTATAGGATGTAACATGCTCTTGTAAATAACGTGGTACATGTGGCCTACACTACAAATAAAACACTCAGCAGATCATTAGATATACTTATTCTTTACTTTATTATTTTGCACACTTTTAACTAATGTTTCATTTTCATTATATATAATGAACTTTTAAATTGAGCTATTCAGTAAATTAATTACTTTAATAAGTACACATTTAGTTACTGGATGTTCAGTTTACTGAATGTACTTGTACTACTTTATTAAGGATTCAATTTTATTCAGTTCTGTTGCTGTCAGGTAGTTCTAACAAACTTCAACTACTTCAGTTTAAAAATGTCAGGAATTGATTTGAAGTGTTTTTGGGGTTTATAGTGGTGTGAAACATCTTTGTCTAAACTAACTAAACTTCCGGTTACAACATAATAATAATTATTATAATAATAATAACAACCACTAATCTTTACTCCCCCACCAACACCACAGGCAGGCAAGTCTAACTAGAGTGTGCGGGCTAGGTTTGTTTTGTACTATGTAAAAATAATAGTATAAATAGTAGTAAAAAGTAATACAATTATTTTTTATTTTTCTCGCCTGGGTGCCAGGGATGGACGGTGTCAGTAGCATTCACCAATACCACGTATGTCACGGACCGGCACTGTACAGTACTGTGCAAAAGTCAGTGACCTCCCTTTATTTATTCAATCGCCAGTCAGAATAGCCTTTAAAGGGTGCTCCACAGATTGTTCCAAAAGTCTGCATAATGAAATGGTTAAGAAGTAAACAAAGTCATTTAGAGTGGTTTGGTGTGGAATGCTCTGTTCTAAAGACATGTCCCCAGTCAGAACTGTTCATATTGGTGGTGATGGGAACCAGGGCTGCACAATATTGTAAACAACTGACATTGTTTTTTTCCCTGTGTTATATATGTCGTGGTATAATAAAATAAGCAGCAATTTTCACCAGATGACAGCAGCATTTAAAAGCATTACTGAATTACTGGATTAAATATATTATATTACATGGACTCGTTGGTCATATACACCAAGGCAAAAGTGGGACGAAAGCTTAATGCTTTATGGTTGTTAGGTGGTTGCTAAGATGTTGTCATCTTATCCCAGTTGATGGCCAAGGTGTTGTTAGATGGATGGATGGATGGACGGATGGATAAATAAATAGGTGGATGATAGATTCTGATCTTGGGGGACTTTATTGATCCCCAAGGAAATTTAGCAATGTTAGGCTGTTACTATGATATTTTAGTTTGTTAGTCATTAAGATGGTGCTATAGCATTACACGTGGTTGCTAAAGTGTTAATAGGCCATTTCCAGGTAATTGCTAAGGCGTTGCTAGGATATTCCAGGGTATGAAAATGCAAATACTTCTAGCCTGTGGCTATGATGCATTCCAGCTGATTGTTAGGCTGTTCCTAATGTATTCCAGTTTGTTGTTGCGATGTTGCAAGGCCATTGATGTTGTATTGTATCCCAGGTGATTAGGAAGCTGTTGCTTGGCTGTTGCTAGGGTCTTCCAGTTGGCTGCTAAGATGTTGTTAGGTTGTCACTATGGTATCCTAAGTGATTGTCAAGATGTTGCTAGGCTGTTTCTGTGGTATCCTATATGATTGTAAAGATGTTGCTAGGCCTTTGCTATGGTATCCTAGGTGATTGTCATGATTATGCTAGGCCATTGCTATGGTATCCTAGGTGATTGTCATGATGATGCTAGCCCATTGCTATGGTATCCTAGGTGACTGTCATGATGATGCTAGGCCATTGCTATGGTATCCTAGGTGACTGTCATGATGATGCTAGGTCATTGTTATGGTATCTAAAAACATTACTGTAAAATGATGAAAACTGTCAAGAAGCGTACAGATGGAGAATCAGATGGACTACAGTCTGTAATTTTAGAGCCACAAGTGCCCCAACATGGTACATATTGATAAAATGCTGATTAAATGAACACTGAGTGTAGACAAAAGAAGGTGTACCTAAACACAAGGTGTACCTAATAAAGTGGGTGGGTATATGATGCACATCACATGGATATTGTTGGTATTTATAGTAGTATTTAGTCAGTAATTGACCCCAAAGCAGCCTTCCAGAAATGCATGGTCAGCCTCAGAATGAGCAAACCAGGGACGAAGTCAGGAAACCCCCTTTAAAGATATTAATACAGCTGCCAAAAAAAAAGCCTGACAACAGCCTGTAGACGTATGCCCTCCTCTTTTGGGCTGCAGTGTTATGTGTAGGATAAGTGTACTAGGAAGATGCCCTGTGATTTAGGAGATGCAAGATCTGTAAAATAACCTCACCGCATCAGAAAACTGCCAGATAAATGTCTAATGGACTACTGACTGTGCCACACACGTATTAGTATGTTAGACATTGAAACACGGTAGATAAGAAGGATATGAGGGAAAGGGCTCTGCCAATCAAGAACCTCATTACAAATCATGACAGGAGTTCAAGAGAGACATGATGGTAGATTATTCATTAAGATCCCTGGAGCATTCAGGTGAGGCTTTTTCATCACAGCAGGCGGGTGAACGGCACATGAAAGAGCTTCTAAAGTGGTCAAGCAGGTCCTGAGGGCAAGCAAGAAAACCCCATCAGGATCTTACACCAGCACTGTATCGGATAGCAGGAGCACACGTACAGTTCAGCAATGAAACAGATGGACATAAGGAGAAGTTGGTCAGTGGTTTAATTGGGGTCTTTGATGGACCATAAAACACATTTTCTTTTAATTACTGTTATTTTTAAAAACATTATTCATGTTTATATGGCTATATATGTCACATCTCTCTTTCTCCTCTTACAAGCCCCCATTTGTGTGCCTTGTTCGCAGTAACAACACTCCATATGACTTCAGTGCCTTCATAAGGAGACGGTTGGGAGGGAAGATGAACAGTGTATGAAAGCTGTGTCTCTCAGTATGGTGATGGCCTGCCATATTTGCTGATTTCACAACATGGATAAAGGTTCCTAATGGTGTCCTGTGATCATCCATCCCATGCAGCTTGAAAATTCTCACACAGTTCCTGCAGATTGTGCGGCAGGGATGGAGGTGGAGAGACACCCGGCCTTCTGGAAGTGAGACATATACACCAAGACAAAAGCAGGACCAAAGGTGAGTGTGACATTCAAAATGTTTTTACTGCTTAGTTTCCAAATAATGTTGCTTGATGGTTGTTAGGTGGTTGCTAAGATGTTGTCATCATATCCCAGTTGATTGCCCCCGTGTTGTTAAACTGTTGCTATGGTATTTTAGTTTGTTGCCAAGTTGTCATTAAACTGTTGCTATGGTTGATGAGGGGTTGATAGGCCATTTCCAGTTGATTGCCAAGGTGTTGCTAGGGTATTCCAGAATATTCTCAAAATGCTTCTAGGCTGTGGCTATGATATTCCAGCTGATTGTTAGGATGTTCCTAGGGGTATTCCAGTTGGTTGTTAAGATGTTGCAGGGCCATTGATGTTGTATTGTATCTCAGGTGATTGGGAAGGTGTTGTTAGGGTCTTTTAGTTAGCTGTAAAGATGTTGTTAGGCTGTCGCTATGGTATCCTGAGTGATAGTCAAGATGATGCTAGGGCATTGCTGTGGTATCCTATGTGATTGTCATGATGTTGCTAGGGCATTGCTATGGTATCCTAGGTAATTGTCAAAAATGATGCTAGGACATTGCTGTGGTATCCTAGGTGATTGTCATGATGATGCTAGGCCAATGCTATTTTATCCTAGGTGATTGTCATGATGATGCTAGGCCAATGCTATTGTCATGATGATGCTAGGACAATGCTATTGTCATGATGATGCTAGGCCATTGTTATGGTATCTTAGGTGATTGTCATGATGATGCTAGGTCATTGCTATGGTATCCTAGGTGATTGTCAAGATGATGCTAGGTCATTGCTATGGTATCCTAGGTGATTGTCAAGATGATGCTAGGCCCTTGCTATGGTACCCTAGGTAACTGTCAAGATGATGCTATGTCATCGCTATGGTATCCTATGTGAATGCATAAGTATTTCTAGGCCTCTGCTATGGCATCAAAGATGGCCATCATTACAGACAGACACAAGGCCGAGTGTGGAAACACAACTGTTTATTCCAATAAAATATCAGTATGAACTAACTAAGGACAACAGTACTGCCTACACGTACATTCTATCTTAATGTTTCTTTTTTTGCATTTACTCTTAAGTCTTTATATAAAAGTATACAAACTAACATAGAAAGTCCCCCCTCGGTCCAGGCATATCGGACCAGTGAGGGAAAACCCACCCCCCTAAACGTGTGAGCCCCTCAGGACACCTGGGACAGAGGGCCGAGTGCACATGCAGCCCGCTATCACGCTCAATGTCCGTGGGATGGCACTTTCTGTGCAGGTAGCAGTACGGTGACGGGGAAGGGTCAAAGATCAGACATAATAAGCTTCTTGCAACATGTGATTATAAAACCATCTCAACGACGTACTCACACATACATTCACGGAGTAGAAACAACACGCATGCACAGATCCACACACATCATACAGCCAGTCGCTACAAATGCCCATCCACACAGACACACACACAGTCCCATACAGGGCTTTGGTTCACCGAACCAGTTTTAAAGCTATGGGCTAAATCAGTTCCGCCACAGTGCACTGGGAAAAAATCAGTGATGCATTGAACAGGAAAATGAATGTTTAGGGTAGCAGTGGTATCCACTACTCTATACACTAACCTTACCTTGTTCATGATCACCTAAGGATTACCATGCCAGAACACCTGAGACAAGGTGAGGCTGTCATGATCCTTAAGAAATTTAAGTTCACGGATAATCAGGCATATTAAGATTACTACTTTCTTCACAATGGGCCTCATTCACCTACTATTCTTACCGTCCATTCACACTAGCAGGCAACAAGTCGCTTATGTCGCCCCAAGTTTGTCTCTTGTGGGTGTGTTCGAGACCACTCACACTTCCTGTGTGGTTGTATACAAGGTCCAGGAAAGCTAGCACCTATTATTATCGACAAACAAATTTATATAGAAACCTAATTGTTTGCATTCGTGGCTAGCTTTTTAGGCCGGTTAGCATGCTAGCTAACCCAACTAGCATATCCGCTACTTTCTTTAAATGTATATGTACAAAGACACATTATATAAGCTAGGAAAAGAAGAAATGGTGGTTATGAGATTCTTTTCCATGTTTACCACCACACTGCGGAGAACCAAATACTGGCAGGAACAAATAAGGAAGCAGATGTGACGGATCTTGGACCTCTGTGCCTATGATTGGTCCGAAGAATTTATTGAGAGCCAATCTCGCTCTACCATACCATAATTCATTTGCAAAAAGCTGAGAAAATCTCAACTCGATTTGTTGTGCGTTTCTCTGTCCCCTGCCGCTTGTAGCTAAATCGCAGCTACAAATCACATACTCCCATAGGAAATGACTGGCCGCTTGACGTTCTGTCGCCTGCTACTGTGAACATGGGTTCTGAAGTAAATTCAAAACGATTCTGCAATGTTTTCTTTTTTGCTCTTAGGTAAGAAGAGAACCTACACACACTCAAACCCAAAGATGCAAACAGTTCTGAAGTTTAAGAACACAGCATGAATCCAAAATAGAAAATAAACTAAATAAAAGACTTGATGAATGAGGCCCAATGTTACCTAATTGTATATCCCCTAAATAGTATTGTGAATATAGTGTTCCGATATTTCCACATGAATAAAATACATCACACCCACACAACTCTGTCTTTTAGTTTACATACATTTGGCAATAAATATGTTGATATATTTCATTCATATGGAAATTATCCTCACATTGAATAATATCTATTCAATGCATCATTTTTTTCCAGTGCAGGGCGTGACCAGACCACAACTGCTGACAATGAGCAGGACCAAAAAAAAAAAAAAAAACATTTTACCAAAAAATTGATAAAAGGAAAAAAACTAAACAAATTCTGGCAAAAAAAGTTTCTGAAAATAAGTGCATATATGTAAAGCATTGAACTAAATCAAGCAAAAACAAACAACTTCTGGAAACTGTTTTGTTAAACTACAGAATCCATCAAGCATTTAACACGTAGTACCAGTTTTAAATCTATATATCTGTCTCTTTCCGACTGTATGCCCCACCCCCCCAAAATATCTCTCTCTCTGTCTTTCTTTCTTTCTCACACACACACACTCATACGCACATACATATATACACAAACACACAGTGTTCCAAGGCACAGGCAAAACCACAGAGACTGAATCTCTTTCTCTCCCCTCTGTGAGATCAGCTTGACCGGCCAATGCATCAGAAAGAAACACTCCAACGCTCCTCAACACGTATAGACAGCCGCACAGTGTTTCCGACTGAGCGTTTTTGCTAGCATGAAAGGAATGTGCGCTTTCAGGAGAAAAAAAAAAAAAACCTAAACACGCCTTGGATTCCATCATAATGCATAGGGAAGAATTCCCACTCAATCCAGAGGTATGCTCCAGTACGAGATGAACCCCAAAGTACAGTACAGAATTGCTGTGACGATGAATAGAGCATCTCATGAATGAATGGCTGGGTATGTGTGCGTGTGGCAGGTTAATCTGCTTGTGGTGCCACGCTGAGAATTCGGGGCAGTAAAAGTGTCCATGCCTAATGTCACTTCAATTACATGGCTTACAGACCACTAACACCATGAGGTCACCTCTGTAACACACACACATACTCACAAACAGCGGTCAAAGGGAGACGTTAGCCTATTACACCGGGTCAATGAAATAATTTGTTCTAGATAAATCAATAACAATCAACCATCGGACATACACACGATAACTACACAGTGTGGAGTACAAAGAAAGAACATGATCAAAAGGCACAAGGTATTGCTAATCATATAAAAACCTGCCAAACCCAGACATTATTTCTTTCTGTCACTTAAGTACTATGGACACAGGATTCCTTTTACATGGGGAGGTGGGTGTATGTCATTTAACCCCAGGATCTCTGCCATGTTTATGTTTGTTGCACACCCAAATTTCAGAAAAATCTAAACAGAAGTGGGAGGAGCTTCCCAAGATCCATATTCAATATGTCTGGCAAATCCAAAAGTTTAAAGAGCCCACTTTTATTTCTTCCTGAGGTTCACTTTTCATAGTTATAAGATGCAAATCATTTCTTCACAGGACAACTTTCATTACCTGTTTTCTTTAAAACCAAACAGACTGCTCTATATGCCTTTAAGGCCTTTAAGATCTAAATGGCAGTCCAGGCTGAAACACTCCTCATTATGTCACTTCATTGTGAAGGGGTGGGGCTAAACTGCTATAAGTAGACATACGTTAATGCATCTTTTTTTGTGACATCACAAAAATAGTACATATAAAATACAAAATAAAAATATAAAAGGGGCCACTGTTACAGCTTAGTTCTGATATACGGCCTGTATGGACTTTAAAAGGTCTGTATCCCACATATTTCCTTCGAGGTCTACTTGTAGCATCTGTGCGGTTTTATGTAGCATGATCATTTATCCCTTTCAATTATATAGGCTTAAGACTGATACAGGTAATTGACCTTTGTTTACATTAGCTGTCCTGTATTGTGACCTCATTCAAAAAGCAGTCACAGGTGAAACACTGCTTAGAACTTCAGTATAAGTGGGTGGGGTCAAACTGTTGTAGGCTGAACAAGTGGATATATGCAAATGAGTTAGTCCTTGGGAAAGAAAATGGGCTGTTTGTTTTTCAGGGAGTTTTCATATATGGACTGCAAATGTAAAATTTTCGTTTTGATTCTTTGTTTTAAAAAACTGTGAAAAAAAGTGAAATGGATATTTCATTTATTTTATTTTGTTGTAAATTTGTGTAGTTTGATTCCGCCAAGCTATTTTATGGAGATGCAATGTGTCATTAGAGTGGGAAACTGTTGAAATCCAACAGTCTGCATCATCATCATAAAATCCACCTTTTCTCCAGCCATTTTACCTGTTTTTATGTTCCATGTTGTAAACTTGAGGTAGAACACCACATGTTGGCCTGATATGGGCCACAGAGAACAGAAGAAAACGCTTGTTTGAGTTTCCTACATGGCTTGTGGTTGTCTTTACAGCTCGTTTTATAGCAAGTAAAGGCAGGTAATCTTTATTAACCCGGTTCATAAAAACGATTGGCATGACAGATTTGTATGGAACTAAAATAACATGGGTAATAATAACATTACCCACCTCCTCATATAAAACCTCCTCATATAAAACTAATCTTCTCCTGGTAGTACTTCAGAAACATTTAAAGACAACAGGAACAGTTTAAAAGGTCCATCATTGCATAACCATCACAATATCCCACTCTGAAACTCCACATACACACACTCTCACGCATGCCTTCACTTGGAGAACACTCCTAAATAGTGTGACTTGCTGCCATTAGAAACTACTACTGTGGTAGAAACATGGTGATGCATGTGTGATGCAAGAACAGAAACAGCGATGTCTGTCCGACTGAAGTACCTCGACTTTCCAATCAAGCAGTGCATGTGTACATGAACACATTGGTAAATGCATGCGCGTGTGCGATTTAACTGAAGGGGAAGTGTGTCTGGGGCTTTCGGGGGGCCGAGCGACCGTTTGAGGACAGAATCCCTTCAGTACAGAGCCGCTGAGGAGAGTCAAAAGATTCAGAGTCATAATCAAGTCGGAGTCAGAATCAAAGATTCAGATAAACTCAGACAGTCAGATAGCAGCAGGAATGGTGTGTGTTGCCCCAGGGCATCGTGGGGCAGCAGCGGGGCAGATATAGTCACTGAAAAAAAATGGAGCTTTAAATTTATCTGATTTGAAGTATACACGGGTTGCACATAAAACAATACAGCAACACTGGGAGTGTAACAATGCTCGCTTTCAGGTACAGTACCTTTTTGATTGTAAATTTAAGGTTTGGTGTTTTTGATATGTGTAAAAAAAATAAACATCCATGACAAACAGAAATTATTTTTGCTATTAATTGAAGTATCTCACTTCATAGGTAATAGCAGATTACTTTCTAAAGTGGCAAGTGACAGACAGACTGTACAGAGTCTTCTGTATGGTCATCTCGAATGGATAGCCAGCTAGAACAGCTGACTGACATTTACAATGCTACTGGAAACAGTGAGACACACCAATAACTGTGTTGCCGTAATATTGATGTGGAACTGATGTACACACTTCAATAAGGTAAATCCAAAGCACTATTTTTTTCAGTGTGGGATGATGTCGCGTAGGACCAGCAAAATGTTACCAGCCAATAAGGTTGGCTTTGGCCTTCTCTGTGAGTTTGCGAACTCTGCCTTTGCTGGACGTGCCGAACGTGATGGAGGCGTCCTCAAACAGAAGCTGTCTCTGCTCTTCCTCAGAGTCTTCCTCGTTGTAGAATGCTGTCCTGCGGCCTTGGTTGCGTGTTCTCATTTGCCCCTTGGAGTTCCCATCCCCTCCAGACTCCACCCCGTCCAGCTCTGTGTCAGCCTCCTCTGGAGCTGGACCCGGGGTTGAAGTCGTGGTGGGTTCATTACCACGGCGGCTGCTCCTCCTCACACTTTTGGGTTCTGAGGGGGCTTTGGGTTCAGGCGGAGCCTGCTCTGTTGTCCTGACTATTCGCGGTCTGCCCCGCTTTCTTGGTTGCTCCGCAGGCCCCGTACCCGAGTCCGATAAGTTAGCGTCCTGTGTGGCAGACGAAGCCCTGCCCTCGTCACTTGTGGACTGGTCGAGGTCCTCCTCATGGGCAGAGTTTATTTGAAGAGCCTCCAGCTCTTTTTTACTTTTCCTGCCTCGCTTCTTTACGGAAGTGGCAGGCAAAGGGGGTGGCTCAGTCACCTCTGCTGTCCTTATTTGAGGCTCTAGTCTGGGTCTGCCCCGCCCTCTTTTTACTACACCCAAAGTCACTTGGCTACTGTGGCCGTTCAGGTGAACACTGTTCGGTGGCGGAGGAGTATGATCCACTGGACCTGACAGAAACACAATACATTAATAAAAGGGGTCTAAGTAATAAGTACATTACACCACAAACAGTATAATAACAGTATAATAGAAAACAGAACTAGATAAACTAGATATCATGGCAAACATGTTAAGTATGGCAGATGGCAGATTATTAGTAGTCTTTTTTTCTTTACTGGATAGATACTTAGCAACCAGTAGCAGTTACAATACAGCACAGTAAAATAAAACAAAGAGTTGTACAGTTTCAAACCTGGAAAGGTACTGGCTCAGAAATATTATTAACTATAAACTATAAATAGTACAGTTCACTATGGATAAATATATCTCACTTATTAGAATGAGGCAAGAAACATATACAAGAAAGTTTATCTACAAGAAATATAAATATAACACATGAAACACACTACCACCAGCACCGCCGTTAACCAGCATTATAAATAACAGGATTTGCTCTCTATAAAAACTGACATTTCAAATTTACATTTAAAAACAACCGGTTTATACAACATAAAGTGCCAATTATCAGTAAGAGTCCTGTACAGCACTGCCTCCACTTAATAAACAACATGAGCAGCTGCTTATGGCTCCCCTGCTAAGGGCTCCCTGGACAACTTCTGGGCTTGTACTGTACCAGTATGTTATCAGAAACTCCTTTCTTTGGTCCCCAAGAAGGCTGGGCATTTTATGGTCATTTTGGCAGCACCATACAGATACAGTCCACTTACCTGTTCCACAATCCACTTACCTGGCACACATTCAATCTTGGCCAATTCTGATTGTGGATCCCTATTTGTTTTTTAGATTTTGGGGGGACTGTTTTCTGAATTTGATCTAAATTTAAAAATAAATGCTGCCTGAAGATTTATTCAGTGGAATAAACATATCTGTCTGGTTTGAAAGGGTTAACTTTGTTTTGCTCGGTGCAGACTGACCTGGTATGAAAGGAAATGGCAGCAAAACAAATGACAACAAATTAGGAAAAATGTAGAAACCTAAAAACACATCTTTCAAGCAAGATGTAAGTATTTCCAGTACTGGATCACACTGATTGCTCCTATTTGACTGCTGAAAAAATACACATTCCTACTTCCTATACGCAAATAAAAAGTAGCACTACCAAACACTAACCTGGCGTGTGCTTAACTGGAGTACGAAGTTTCCTCCTAGACTCTCTGCCCACACCCCCTCCTCCGTTACTCTGGGAGACGGCGGAGTTCTCTGTTTCCCGGGAGATACTTGGAGTGGAGTGAGAATTCTGAGCTCGGAGGTTTTTGGAAGCGGGTTCAGCTCCTTTGCTGTGGGTGGGGACTGGAGGTGGAGATGACTGTGAGGGTGGGGGGTCTGTGGACTGAGTTCCAGAACGGGCGGAGCTACGAGTACGTCCAGCAGCAACAGCAGGCTCTGCCTTTCCATTGATATGCGGAAGTGTCTGTCTTAAGAAGGACGGCCGGGAGGGGCCAGCTGGGGTGGGAGGAGCTGTGGTTTCCGATCGAGGAGGAGCACGAGAAGAGACTCGTCTCTTTCTCTCAGGGCTGATGGGGAAGAAGACAGACAAAGGGTTGAACTGATGACTTCAATATGGATTCAGCCTGGGCCAAGTCCACCAAGTTGACTAGTTCACAAACCAGTTGTTGAGCACTTGGCTTGGTTTATTGCACTGCTTTATTTATTCTTGATTTTACTTATTTGATTATTTATAACTCAGTTATGTGTTATGTTGTGGATATTTCTGCAAACGGAAATCTGAACCAGCTACTACGCTACTAAGGCTGTGTTTAAGCCTGGTTCTATTTTTCTTATTATATTGCTCACATCAGTCATGCAACACTCAGGATACTAACGAGGAAGGCGGATGCAATTTGAAAAAATACCTCCGTGTGGGCGAACGCTGAAATCTGTAAAACGATTCCAAGAAAGCAGAACACAAGCTCTGCAAAAAGCATTTTTTAATATGCATGTTTGAAACTGATATACCACTTAAAAACCCTAAGTGGCCAAGCTTACGCTGAATTTGCATTATACAAGATTGAAGCATTTATCCCTATTTCTATGGAGAGGGGCAGAAGTTGCACATAGAAGGTTGTTGAAATGACAGTGGAGCGAAGCAGGTGAAGACAGCAATAAAACGCAAACAAGCAAATTTTGATAGTGGTGGGTATTCAGATTATTAATGTTCTACTTGTTCATTTATTCGCTTTACGCACCATACAGAAACACTTTGTAGTTCTTCAATTACAGACTGTGGTCCATCTGTTTCTCTGTATACTTACCCTGTTCTTCAATGGTCAAGAACCCCACAGGACCACCACAGAGCAGGGATTATGTGGGTGGTGGATCATTCTCAGCACTGACCTGGTGGTGGTGTGTTAGCCTGTGTGCTACTATGAGTGGATCAGACACAGTAGTGCTGCTAGACACCTCAGTGTCACTGCTGGTCGTCCACCGACCAAACCTATCCATCCAACAGCATCCTGTGGGTAGCGTCCTGTGACCACTGATGAAGAACTAAAGGATGCCCAACACAAACTCTGCAGCTCTGCAAACTCCGGTTGAGCTATCGTCTCTGACTGTACTTCTACAAGGTGGACCAGCAAGGTAGGAGTGTCTAATAGAGTGGACAGTGAGTGGACACAGTGTTTAAACACTCCAGCAGCACTGCTGTGTCTGATCCACTTACACCAGCATGTCAGTGTCACTGCAGTGCTAAGAATGATTCATCAACCACATAATAACCACTCTGTGGTGGTCCTGTGGGGGTCCTGACTACTGAAGAACAGGATTAAAGGGGATAAACAAAGTATGCAGTGAATCAGATGAACTACTAAGTGCATTTATATGGAAAGTGGAACAGATAAAATGGAGAATGAGATTAGACACAACCAGGTAGCTTTAATGTTGTGACTGATTGGTGTAAGTAGGCAGAGTGATGTTAAGTTATTTTGTCCAGGTGTCGCAGATCGTTAGGAGACAGCACTTGGATTAAAAGACAAGCTGAGTATTCCGTTGTTTTTAATTGAGCCACGGCAGAAAAGCCTGCTAGCGTTCTGCAAACCAAATCCATGTTACATTTTTTAGATGCCATGAATGTGATCATTTGACTTTCAATCAAAAATCAGGTAGGTCTTGAAATCAATAATATTTCTAGGCTGTGTGTTGCACGGCTAAGAGACCACAATTATTACTCTCTGGATAACCATAAATGTGTGTACCTGGAGGCGGAACTGGATGGGGAGGAGCTTCTTCTCCTCCTCTTCATGGTTTGTCTGGTCGGTCGTTCCGTGTGCAGGCGCTGTCGAGTCAGTCGCTCCTTCTGTAGACTCTGAGCTGCTTTGAAATCGGCTAAGATTGAGCTGATGTGCTCTTCAAACAGGGCAGACAGCCGAAGACTCATACTGTAGATCTACAAACAGACACACAATCTACTGTATAACAAAAATTCTATTTCCTTCTATAACTTGCTGAGATCATTTGAGGGATTTTGTGTTGATATACACGTAACAGTAAGAAATAAATAATAATAGTAATGAATGATTATTATACTGATATATTTCTTACCCTGGACTTCTTGCTGGGTGTGTAGGCTTTAGAATTACTGAAGATGAGTCGAACATCTTTGCACAAGTCCATGGGAGACTCATACTCTCCTGCTAGAAGGGTGTTCAGTACTGTCCCAAAGTCCATAGGGGTGTCCACAATGTCCAGATAATCCTAAAAGACAGCGTGCATGTATTAATATTAGATGTAAATGTAACATTCTCTTGACATTATCTGTCATTTCAAGTGAAATGGGCCTATTCTAGGTCTATTCTATGCCAGTTTCAGCCTCAGATGCACATCCCACACAGAAAAAGACAACAACTATCGGGATTTTATAATTTAGGCTGGAAGCAAAGCTTCATTCTTACAGCCAAATTCTCAGCAGTAACAAACACTCTGGACATTCTAATGAAAAACAATCCAAGATATTTATATGTGTGATTTTCACCATATCCTCCCACTATATGCCACGCCGGTAGGCTGTGATTGGTTCTTTGGCATGTTAGTCAAAGCCTCTTCCTTGCACGGCAAGTGGTTCTTGGACATGTTATGAATAGATTCAGACACTTGTTGGCTTGCGAGACTAAATCTGACTTTATTCACTGCTTGAATTTGTACAAAGTGATTTCAGCGCATGCATATCTTACCGGATAATCTTCTAGATCCACAGGTTGTCGGAAAGGCTCTGAGTCCTCACACTGGAAAATGAGCTCTAGCAGCTCTCTGCAGCGCCCTCTCCAGGCCTGGGGGTCTCCAGATGCTGGCTTATTCCTCAGATTTCTCAGAATAGGCTGCTGCTTGCCCTGAATACAACAACATAATATCAGACTCCTGCTGGAGGTATTCATTTACAGGATTATACTGAAACAGTGCCCAAAACACCTGCTAACCCCAATAAATAGTTGAATTATATGCATGAGGTCAACTAATGTTCATTAAAACAATATATTCATGTCAGCACCCTCTCAACAGGAACTCACTACCACCTGCACAGCATGTAGTTCTGACCTAATCGCCCCACATAGAAAGTGACACTAAGGAAATATTGTTTGCATGCACTTCTCCAAATTTAGTTCTCTCTCTCATACCATGAGCTTCTAACGGCACAATTCCAGATATGTGAAGGTGATCTAGTTTATATGAGCATAATTTATTTATTATTATTCATTATTTATTATCGTTTTGGAAAATTTGGGAAAAAATATAATTTAATGTATCATTCTACAACATTTATATAACATGTTTACGATTATTTTCTGTTTATGCTATAGATTAATTTGGTCATTATGACCTGTAAGTAAACAGTCCTGAATGTCCTCTGGATATTTGGATATGTCCACTCTGGATATGTCCACTTTCAGGCAATTTTATTTGTATGATGATACAAGAAACCATTTAGCCAGCTAGCATGTTAATGGATTTTTAAACAGGGAATGTGTGTGTAACACTGCTATTTTATACCTATACGCTGAAGTAAGCGCTGCAAAGTCCTTGTGTATGTAAGTGGTCCATATTTTTTTATTCATCAAAATGACAATAAAGGAAATTACTCCTGGACTAATCATAGAACAAAATGAATCAGAACACATATATTTTTGAGATCTTTTTTCTAAATTAAAACTACAATTTTTAATTAAGATTTTTAACTGTTAAAGTTTTTACTGTCTTTATTATGTTCATTAGTGTGTGTGTCCACAAGTGTGGGTGCATGTGGGTGTTTTACAAAGATGGTTAAAGGCAGAAGACTAATTCCTCTGTGTGCTAACACAATAGGCAAAAAATGGCTTTTAACTCTCTACTCAGACAATGACTGGCCTTACCTAAAAATATTGTTCTGCTCCAACTAACTTGAGAAAAACACTGTCATGTATTGAGAAAATGTTTTTTAAATATTGTCATTTAATATTTTTGCCCAATACTGAGTCTATATACGGCCAATGTAAAAGGGAATAACTGAACCAGGTTTCCATTTTGTTTTAAACGATTTAGGAATGTTGGAATAACAGAAACATTCAAATATTGGCTCTGCTCGGAGCAAACAGACTGATTTTTTTAATTTCATTTCTGCGCCCGACCCACGACTGCGTACATGCAAGCTGTCATTGTTGATAAAGACCAAACAGTAGACAAATCTGCCAATGTAACAGAACACATTAGTACAGATGCCCTCTTACCTTCTTATTGCGTTTAGAGGTACCAGGGGTTTCTGGCTCCTCATCCTCCTCTTCATCCTGGGTTTCCATAGAAACCAACTCAATATCAATCAAACCATTCAAAGCCCAAATGCATTAGAGTACACATCTGCTCATTAATCTAAAAAATCCTTTTCCTGAAATGAACAGCCTGTGTGTTTGTGTGGGTGTCTGCGGGAGGGTGAAGTACTTACATCACTTGAGTCTGAGAAAGCTGTCTTTTTCATACTGTTATACAGTGGAATAATATCAGTGCAACTTTGGTCCCTGTTAAAAGCAAAAATGAATACATAAATAAATAAATAAAATAAGACTAATTTAAAAAAAGTTATTCTTCCAGGTCAGGACTCTCCAGCTGCTTCTGAGCATTTTTACTTAGTGAAACTCACATTAATGCAACCGATGACACAAATTACCCACTAAAAGGGACAATAAAACAGAATTCTGAATCCATAAGGAAGGTTGCTGTTACTAAAGGGGGCACAATTAGCCACAGCTTAAGCACTAAGTCAAAATCAAGAATGGAAATGTATCTGAAAATGAATCTGCCTTCCCACTATGAGAGAGAGAACCAACCTGCAATCTGCTAAAAAGCTAGACAATGTGCAAAACACAGATAGCAGTATGATTGTGAGGGGCATCAGCATCAGTAGCAACTAGATATTTTACCATTCCAATGGAAAAGACACACCTTATTTCTAAAATTGAAGCCCCTTGTAATGATATCAGTTTTTTGTGAATTAATTAACATAACGTAATTTGAATCTATTAAGAATTAAGTGCAAGCTTATTGGCTGTAATGGACAGCAATGGCTCTCTTTCTTTGGGAAAAGCATTTTCCGCATATATAAATTTAAAGGTGCATGAGTCAAAACAGAAACACAGGAATCCTCTGTTGTCCCATTCTCACTACTAGACACACAGCAGGCCCATCTGCCAGCATTACCAAACAGCATCATGACCTTCTAGTGGTGGGACAGGCAGTAACGCTACTGCCTCTCTTTGTTATTTTGACATCAGGGGTGTAACAATGCATTGTAAAACTGCGCTACTGAATTCCAAATCTGTGACCATGTGCATCGTGGAGGTGTGACAATGCATCACTGCGTATGAACGTTCTATTTATTTACTATCTAATGCAGCTGCAATGTTTAAACACAATGTTTGCAAGCAATCAGCACCAATCAACAACTCGCTCCATCACTTTGCCTGCCTCCCTGCTCTACTGTCATTAGTGGGAGGACGTAGACCCAGTACTGAATCGAAGTGAATCAAATCGATATAGATGATAATAGCATGGCATTAGGCTAACGTTGCTTAAGAGGAGATAAAATGTGCAATTTACATCTCAATAAAACCCAAAAGGGCTGCAGTCTTTTTCTTTTCCATAGATAAAACAACAATTTCACAAGATCTTAATGGCAGTGAACACTGGATATTATCTCAGGGTGGCTGTGGTTGTTTTTGAAAAAACTTCAAAAATAAAAATATATAGGAACAATAAAAAACTTAAGAGCAATACTGCCCCCCAAGGAACTGTCACAAATGGATTCTATTGGTTCTACTTTTCATCTAATCACACTGTCCAAATGCTTTCAAAACTAGCATTGGCGTTTGGCCACAGCAAGCATCGAATTCGATGAGGAGGGTTTGCCAAAGTTAGATGCCTATAAACACTTGATGTTTGGTTTATAATGCTTTGCTGTATAAGAACACGCGTCTTTGTTCTCCGGCATTTCTTTGTAGAAATGCAAATATCATCTCTACAGCAGCATTTAAGTTGTAACAGAAATTTTGATTTAAAAAAGCCTCATCTAATTAGCTTCATTACTCGCACAGGTGTTTGATGCAGCTGACTAGAATTACATAAACATCTATGAAGATGGTTCATTCCAAGCATTACCATACTAAGCATGTTAGTTCTTACAGTACTGAAACTGATTCTTACAGGATTCCACCATGTTTTCTACACCTTTTCCAGGTTATTTATAACAGTAATTAAGAAATAAATCGACTAATACACCTTTAAAGATGAGATTCTGACTTCATGTCTGATTTGGCTTTTCGTTAGTGGAACCTGGGACTCTTGATCTAAATACAGACTTACTTAATAAACTGCAGCAGCAGGTCGGACACGAATTTGGCAGTTTTGACGATAAAAGCTCCAGGCTCGTTAAAGGTCTGTGCGTTGTGCTCAATGTAGCGAACCTCCCACATCAAAGAGGACATTCGTCTGCCAACACAACACACACAAATAAATACACATCAGATTATCATCTCTGTCATTGAATCATTTCTGTCTAGGTGTGTCTGCGGAAGTATAAAGAGTGGTGCATGTAGGAAATTTCCAGTCCTTCTATATACATGTAATGGAAAAATAGTGATTTAATCTAATAACTCACATTGTAGTTCAGTACAGCACGAGCAATTTCACCGTGTGCTTGTGGATTAGTGTGTGTTTCTGTGTGTGATTTAAAAGGTGCACCTTTACCAGCACAACTTTCACTGATTATTATTTTTCAATTTAATTATTTAGTATTTTTATTAAATTCCTCGCTCACAGCTCCTTGAAACAAGGAAATTCTGGGACTCTAATCTTCATAAGATTTGAACCTAATGAAAAGTTCTTGCTGAGTGTACATCTTGTTCTAAGAGAATAAAAATCATTCTTTATCATTTTTGCTGTGCACTGTTTTATTGTTTCATTTTCACTGGTGCTGAGGGAAGGTATTTTAAGATTTTTTATTCAATGTTTAATTTTTTTTCATTTACATATAAATAATACAATAATATATACAATAAAATAATAAAACATCTAAATAAGATACTGTAACTGTTTATTTATAGAAATGCACTTCATTCAAAAGAAGCTTGTTTTATTTTAAATATGGACAAATAGGGAGGATCTGTAGGATTTTTCTACGTGATCTGTTGTCTCGCTATTGCACACACTGGATTGGTGAACTGCCTGCATTACATTGAAATCTACACAAAATCCACAAGACCTGCAGGAGTTACACAGGAATGAAGACATCTATTCTATAGAGAACACACTTCTGCACAGGAATCAGTGTTTATTTACTGAATTTACTGCAAAAAATAAAACCATTAAAGGTGGCTTAAATTTGCAGAGAAGTGTGATCTGTGTAGAGGATGTGTCAACTTACATTGACTTAGAAAATCAACAAAACGTGCAATTTGATCAGGGCCTGCTCAAATTTCTTCACGCAACTGTCTGCGTGTATGTATGCTGACTAGAGGTGTAAAATATTGATTCGCTTGAGTACCACATTATTATGTCTTGTTACTGTATCGATTCACAAAAACAGCATCTGTTTTTAATTATATACATGGAAAAATAGGGGCAGACATTGGTAATATTGTGTAATTGTAACTGTGACACAATATATGGCAATTTATTCATTTGTAACCTCTGTTTTAAATGTATGGTCAGGTTCCTGCCAACACTGAGCCATAATGCTGACCTGTAAAAGCGATTTTCCAATCTTTCGCGTATTGTACTCAGGTCTGTGACATAAGCAACCACAGTGCAGTACGATGGATACGCCTGCAGATCCACCGGTACAGCGAATGGGGCTGCAACATCTGAAAGACAGAGAGAGACAAAGTAAATAATAATGAATCCAGGACAAGATCAATATTTATGATTGAGATGGTCTTCTGTTAAACTTACTCATAATTACTCATTTTGGAGGACCCAGAATAACTATGCGAATTAAAACCTGCAAATTCCCTCCAAAAAACTATGTAACCCAGCCGTTTGACCTCATACCTAATGGGGACAGCTGGTCAATGGCCTTGATAATGCGTTCACAGTCTTCATCGCGTGTACGTGAACCCCACTCTCCTTCCAGAGGGCGATATAGCAAGGCCTTCTGCTCCTCCTCAGTCAGTGGCACACTCTGCCCCAATTCGTCAGGAAACACAGCTGCAGAGAGGAGAAAACAGTCAGTGGAGATAAAAGTCAGTAGAGAGAAATCACAGTCCAGCGCAGCACCGAGGCGGCACACATTAAGGGAACGCCGGTCTGAATGTTAATACGAATAGTAACGGCTAATAGACAACTGATACCTTTAATCTAACGGCTGTTACCATGACAACTAAGCTCTCCTCACTCAACCAGCAAATAGTTCACAAAACAAAATAGGACAAAATGGCTGGACTAATTTTGCGTGTGTTCATCTGAATGTTAGTGGGCCAGACAGCATGCAGGAAATATGTGATGTATCTGAAACTGAAAGGTAACTGTAATGGTGCCTTGCTGCCTGTGCCAGTGTTCATGTCTTCTGGTCTTTTTTCCTAACCAAATCAATGCTAACACAGAGTATTATGGGATGTGTAAGACAGTGAAGGACACGTCTACGCTGGCTTCAGCCAAACCTCAGAAACAAGGAGGCAGCGTTTTATACAAACATCAAACTCGGTACCTTCTCAGAATGCGGTACAAATGGGTAGCGGTCATGACGTTTCGGACATAGACACGATTCAAAAGTCAGAGACCAAGCTTCATTTACTGCCTTTCCTGTCCAAACAGCTACTGAGTGCAAGTTATTCATTTTTCAGCATCAGGATAAAATCCAAATACATTCATTTAAAAGACAATTCCACTTTTATTATTACTTCTGTTATGTTCTATCCATTATTATGTTTTACAGTTTTTTACCATGTCTCTATGTCATTTGCTTTCTTTTTATCAGTTTCATAGTTTCTTAGTCTTTGAAGGTGTTTTATTTTCTGCTTTTCATCAAGTAGGAGTACTCCTACAATGAGTGATGCTGAGGCCTGGACTTTGGGGTGGTCAGTCCATTGTTCTGAGAACACCAGCAGCTTCGTTTTTCTAAATTAGGAGCTTCTTGAACAGCTACACATCCTATCAGACCTCCATAGTGTTGAGGGGGTCTTCTCACAGTAGAAGGATGGGCAGCTGAAACACCTGTGCGTTTTTTCACATCTAAAGCTGCTTGATGTTCCCCTCTCTCTCAAAGATAAAATCTGATGAGGACAGTTTTGGTGGTCTGTTGTTTGGCATGGCATTTTCCCTGTATAATTATAATATATATTATAATATTATAATTATAACATTTATTTTTAACTCCATTTATAAAAACTTTTCACTTTGTGCTTGCATTTCACTGATTTTCCTTTAACTTCCCCCTTCTTGTAAACGGTGGTCTCTGACTTTTGCACAGTACTGTACTATTTAATGTGTAAATAGTGTATATGTGTGTGTGTGTGTGTGTGTGTGTGTGTGTGTGTGTGGCACCTTCATCGGGGATCTCCTCCATGTCCCAGGGGCTCATCTTTTCTGTGTCTCCATTATCCCAGCTGCAAAATAAGCATACACACACACAACCACACTCACTTTCAAGGTGATGTAACTCAGTGCAACTAAACCACTTGTCTTGAGCTGTGCCATCTAATTAACCAGAACAGGGCTTACTGTAAGCATGATTCAGCTGCATTTAAGCAGCATTTTCATAAAATGTCTTTGACATGTCTAACCCTTTTAACCCTCCAACACAAAAGGTGTCTATAACTGTCCTTTAATCTACTTTCTGTTAATATTCTGTAGTTTAAATAGTTTGTCATACATATGACCTTTCTGAACAAAAACATGGGTAGACATTTACAGCATTACGCTAATGTTTGAAAGCCATTACATATTTTGTAAGTAAAAGTAAGTTTACACATCCTCTTCAAGGAGCAAACTTATGTTTCTTCTGCAAAATGCATTTATCTGCAAACTGTTTTATTTTTTCCAATATGTTAAATTAATGTAATGTACACTCGTCATCAAAAGAATAGCTGCACCCAGAAGGAAGTGTGGGATTGCAGTGCTATTGGGAAGGAAGATAAAGGGTACCAGGATCAGTAACTGATGATACATTTAGACTGATATGGGTAATATTTATTGAGCTACACATACAGAAGTAGTTTCTCTCATTATGGTGTTGGGCTGCAGTGTGTGCTAACATAACTCGCCCATCTCCATGACAGTCTAGTATAACACCATTGCAGTCTTTGGTGACATTGACATGATGTTAAGGGCAGTGTGACTATTTTGTGCAACAATTTATTTTGTTTTTGATGATTAGTGTAATTTTTAGCTTTTATGCATGTTATCCATTTTACTACCAATAATGTTGACATGCATATGAAATCTTTATTGTGCCATCAACAAATCGCAGAGTTCTCCATATACAGGTAACACAAAGGTAATGTGCTAAGGAATATGGACACACGCTTAAATATATGTCTATTATTCAAACATGCTGAATCTTTTAATTTTTTAATTAAATTTCAATTCCTGTCTGTCCATTCAGGTTAGGATCAGGATCAGGGTTATGGCTATGCTGAATGTTAGAACACTGATATTGTATAATCATAATAACTAAAATGTCATTGAAATTGCTGTTGTATGTACTTCTTATGATGTGTGTGCAGTTTGAGAACTGACCAGACATTGTAACACTGGAAGAGACTGTCGGGATACTCCGCTTGGTACGGCTCTTGACTTTCGATAGTACCAAACCACCAGGCGTCATCGATGACAGAGCGGAAACGATCACCTAAAACAAAACAAGAACAGACACTTGGCATGTGCTGAATACACATACAGTGTGAGGTGGGTATTAACTATTTACATTTTCCGTCACATGTAAACCTGCATAATTTTCATTGTTTTTTTAAATAATATTCGTAAAAGTTCACTGTATTTGTATTTGTACAGGAATCCACATTTTACAGTTCAGCAATTAACATTTAGCTGCTAATTCTCTTTTTATGTTTCATTTCATCAGGGTCTGTTGGTGACATTTGTGTTTAACCACAACACACATGGCTGAATGATAAGTCCCTGAGTAGTGATAAATCTTTTTTATATGAGGCACAGCTCAGCAGCCAATTACAACCAAGTTAATTTTCAAGCCAGAGTTTGCATATTCTCCAATTGTCTCTGTGGCTTTCTTCCAGGTGTTTCAGTTTCCTCCCGCAGTCCAAAGACATGCATTTAGGCTGACTGGAGATGCTTAACTGTCCCCTGGAGTGAATGTATATGTCTTATTTACGCTTTGTTATGGGCTGGCAACCTATCCAGGGTGTTTCCTGCCTTCCACCTAGGAGAACTGGAATAGGCTCCAGGGCCCCCCTGCACCCAGGAGGATGAGCAGTGTAGATAATGAGTAAGTCTTAAAGCCACAGTCACATAAACTGCCCGTTTAGAAGATTTAAGGTATTTAAGGTATTAAGGTATAAGGTAGAAGATCAATTTTGAGTGTATGTCTCAATTACATAAGCAAGTCTCTAACCTGTGCCTACATTAGCCTACATTAGAGATAGCTCTACATAATACACATAGGTAATTTTCACATATGCAATCCATATATGGCATACAGTATTAGCCCTGCAGCTGACTGGTACAGGTAACAGTTTTATACTATCCCTATGTTAGCTTTGCAGCAGTACATAACAAGTAATAAACTTATACATATACCCAGATATCAGTAGCAGCATCAGGTCATTAAAAAAAGAATACTAACCCAGCTAAGTGACTGCAGTTTATTGTCTGCATGTTGGATAGCTGCATTTTATGCCCTTTTTGCTGACTAGACACGAGTACGTCTGTCCGTTATACACATACAACAAATCTGGGTATTCAGGGTCCTTTGGCTATTTAGATGGATCTTGACCCACTGACCTGACAGTGAGTAGGGGTCAGGAAACTTCACCGCTAATTAGTGTACTACAGGCTCTCTTCTGCTGACAAATCTTCGAAACAACCAAAGAATGTGGATAATCCTAAATAATGCTAAACTCTGCCCAGAAAACATGTTGTCTCTGTTTACAAGCACATAAACAGTCTATTCAAAAAAAAGGGTTGAAAAATGGATGTGTAAAAAATCATTATGAATGTTTATGGAAAATAAAACCACACAAACACTGTAAGTAGACCTCTAGGAAAAATCAGCTCTACTCTGACTCCATAAGGTCGCTCCAATTTTGAGCTGGGGTTTCACATGGCCAGTCTGCCAACCTGAACTGATTTTACTCTTCCTGTAAAAGAAAAGCACAACACTGACCTATCATCCACTGGCGCTGCCTTGCATTGTCAAACTGCTGACGGAGTACCAGGAAGTCGATGACGTCGGGCATGTCGTGGTATCTATGGTAACAAGAAGGGATTATGCACAAAACAAGGCTGAAGAGAGACTTCCAAAAGCTCTAAACAGTTAAATGGATTCTGAGTAAGTGAGTCGAAGTGAGTCATACAACACTCATTCCACTCACTTCATAGAGAAAGAGCCTCCGGTCAGTTTGCCAGTGTCTGGGTCCAGAAAGGCCAGCTTCAGACAGCACAGAGTAGGCAAGCCCACCTCATACTTAATGCCCACAATCTTCAGCAGTTCCTGCTCCTACACATAAACACACACACACACACACACACACACACACACACACACACACACACACACACACACGGCCTCTTAAAAAGTTGGCATATCATTGTCTATGCTGACAACAATCCTAAAAATATTAAACTGTCATTGCAAATTATATGGACAATCAACTGCCAATGAACATAAACCTAAACTATAAATAAAAATGATAAATTTGCACTTCAAGGTATGAAATGTTCTACATAAACAAGTTTATCAGTATTTATCTTCACAACTGTTAGACACGTATATACAGGACATTCATACCCGCAGCTCCATCTTGTGCCAGGGCTGCTTTTTAGGGTTGATGCTGAAGATCTTGTTTTTTTTGGCCATCTCCACATACGCCTCATGGCCTTGTCGAAAGTAATACACCTGCACAGATACACGTATATCACAATGCTGTTACAGAGTCTACCTGCAATTCTTTTATTAAAGTGTCACTCTTATGCTTTTCCAGGTTCTCCCTCTTCCTTAGTGTGACGGAAAGTTATTGGGGAATTTATAGTCTGCAAAGTTATAAAGCCCAAAGTACACGTGAGAGCGAGAAGCCAGTCCTTTTCTTCTTTTCTCTGTTACGCCATGACATAAAATCCCGGTCACTGGCAAGTTTGGCACTCCCTTACATAACACTACCACTTTCAACAGCTCTAGTGGTTGACCAATCAGAACAGAGTGGGCAAACTGACCATTCAAAGCATACTAGCCTCATCGGGACGCAAGGCTTACAGATATAGGAGCTCTAACAAAGTGTTTCAGGCAGAGGGTACATACAGAGGGTACATACAGAGGGTACATACAGATGTACAGTATAACAGATGTAACAATTGTGTTTAAAATTAAAGCATGTACATAAATTTTATCAGACCTCAGACATGAAATGATCAGCACTGAGAATTAACATAATAGCTTCTCTTTAACAAAGGTGTGGTGGATTTTATTACCTATTACATATTAATTACTTCTTTTTAGCTCATTAAAATAACCAGGAAATTCTGTTGGATGTGTGGGTTCTAAACATTCAAGCAAGCCCATATTTGTATTCATAAGAAAAAAAAAATATTATGACCTGAAAATGATAAGAAATTTAAACCATCAATTATAATTCTGCTGTCTTTTTGTCATGCCATTGAAACAATTGGGAAATCACTTTTAAATGATTATCATTTAAATAAGCTAGCACCAAGCTAGCTTGTGATCATAATCATTTTTTTTTTTTACAGTCGTGTGATTATTCAAGTAGCATACTCCGATTTCTTGCATCAGACTGAGGCCCAAAAATCTAATTTTAGCTCATTAACCAGTTTCTCTGCACGTGAATACTCTTATTCAGACGTCATTCATTTGTGTAAGTAATTCATTTATCTTACTCTAAAACTGATCACAGTACCAGAAATAAGCCAACAGTTTTTAACACAGCAACCTGTCAAACATCTAAGGATATTGTACAACAATATGATCAATTAATAATAAAAATTACTTTAAATAAGCAAACCAGATTACATGTACGCCTAAAAGTACAAACAAGACATTATAATTGTAATTACGAGAGACAATCGGGGGTTAAAATATTATATTATATTATATTATATTATATTATATTATATTATATTATATACAAGTATTGGTTCGATACTGGTAAAAATCACTAGATCAGACACCAGAAGAAAACAGAAGTAAAAGCCGATACGATTCATTGGCCTAAACACACAGACGCTTAACTAAACTTTTGCACAAAGCTGCGCTTTGGACGTTTAAATGCTGACCAATCAATGTGGCTAAAAACTGTGTGTAAAATTCTGTGTGTGTTCAAATAAAAACAAAGAGTAGTACTGAATAAGAGACTCATGCTGAGGGTCAGTATTTCTTGCTTTAGGGGAGGGAAAAAACACAGTTTGAGCATGACGTCATTATGACGTGATGGTGGCTGGCTGAGCTAAGTGCTTTCAGAAAAACGTTTTATTGATAGCTGAGTTGTTTAGGAGAGGGAAATAGATGCTACTGGACTTGTATCTGTAATGGAAGCTTGCGATATCAGACAGAGAAAAGGCTGTATCGAGCCAGCCCTAGTGACGACCCTGTAAAAACGCATGTGTGGAGGTTGTGTACCCTGTGTGTGAATGTACACATGCTGGAATGGAAAAAGTATGTGTTACCTCATCGCCCATCTGAGGAGTGAAGGGGCATCTCCGTGGTACAGTGTCTGTGATCCAGGCTGAGGGGAGCCACTCCTCCAGCGTTAGTCCCTGCTCCTGGAACTCAGGCAACCTCTGCAGAAAACAAACAGAACAGTCATCAGATACACGTCAAGGAATTACTGCAGGTTCACAAGCAGACCAGTAGACCAGCTCTGCACAAAACAGAAGTCAACCCGTATTTAAACACTGCTTACCTTCCTCTTCTCCTTTGGCTTCTTCTTCTTTGGTAGGGCTCCATCTTTGTCTTGTTTTTCTTTCCTCCTCTCTTTCTTGGCATCTTTGTCTTTCTTCTTTTCTCCATCCTCCTCAGAACTGCTGTCTTTCTTCTTTTTCTTTTTCACATTGTTCTTCTTGGGTGGTTCTAGATTTATGCCTGCGTCTGCCGTCCAGTCTGAGTAATCGCTGGAGTACTCACTATAAACACACACACACCGAGACACATACACAGAGATACACACACACACACACACACACACACACACCCAAACACACGCACAAAACCGAGACACACACACACACACACACACAAAGAAAGAGATGTTTTAGCATTTGTGTACACAAGCACATGTGCACAGAGCTGGCTCAAAAGAAACACATGAAATGAACTGAACTGAACAAACTGAATTCCTCAGTGCAGATTCTAAACTTCCCATCAATAGCACATTTGTGTTTGTTAGCACAAGCAGATCTATATTTCACGATTTGAATCTGATGAAAGTTGTTGTTGTTGTGCGTCTGGCCGTTTTGGAAAGACTGCTTGTATTTACAGAATGCAAACTTATTGATATTATGTAAAAATGGAATGAAACTGACAGTGCAACTCACGAAATAATGAAGCTAAATATGCAATTCCATAATTACGACATTTTTACGTTAGTGTTAGTAGTAAAAGTGCCTTGATATGTTTGTTTCGTTTTTATTTAGTTTAGTTTTATATTTGGTTTCTGGTGTTATGGTGAATATTTTGTCTATTATTGTAGCACACTTAATTTCCAGACTTGTTTCCTGGCAATAAGTTTTGGGTACTTTAGCAATGCTAAATTAGCGTAACAGTAGCTATGTAGCAAACTTTACTTAGGCACCACCTTAAGCAGCTGATATCATGGAAAATAAATTTCCCTTACCTTTTTTTTAAGGAAGAAGTTTGATGAAGTATGTAAACTGTTTTAAAACATACTATTGCACTCATAATGACCTTTTCTATAGGTATGAGCACTGGGCTGGGGTTGCCAAGTAGTGCTCTTTTTGCTTTATATTACTGTGTATTAATCTCTAGGTATCAGCACTGGCCCCCTGTTCGGGCAGTGTCTGAGCTCATCGTGAGTTTTAGGCTCTAACCTTCTTATACAAGCTGGAATATTATCCAACACTAGCAGAGCGGTCTGCTAAATGTAAGTAAATCACTAAGCACAGTTGTAAATGTGAAATGTAAAATGTATTTGGAAGGCACCTAATCCCTTACAGCGTACTGTATGGATAAACCCATTCAGTGTGCTCACAAATGCACTTGAAGGCGATGTAACGCTCTTTTTACAAATGTTCTATACGTATTTTAACATGCTGGAGGTCAACAGGGACAACAAGGGAACAAGGGCTTGTGTAAGATGGGTGGTTAACCTGGAGCTAATAGAGCTTGATGGACAGCCGGTTCAATTCCCTGCTCCGCCTCTCAGACAGTAACGACTGTGTAACTGATGACAGACAACAACTGTACCCTTGAGCAAGGCACCTAACCAGCCAACTGCTTTCCCGGGCGCCATGGATAGGGCTGCCCACCGCTTCCGGGTAAGTGTTCGATTCCCTGCTCACTGCCCTATTGAGCCCTAACCCCCAACTGCATTTACCGGTGCCATGGATAAATGGTGTTACCACTCCGGGTCCAACAGTGAGTGATGTGAGTGCAAAAAAAACTTGTGTGTGTGTGGGTGTTTCAGTTCACGGATGGGTTAAATGCGCAGACTAAATTTCCCCACTGTGGGATCAACAAGGGATTTAAATCTTAAAGACAGAGGGGCAATGAGCGAAAGAATGGGTGGACAGACAAAGCAATGTGTGAATAAAGGAACTGACAAACACAGTTTTCATGCATGGATAAAAGCTGGGTTAGCTTTAGCTTGCTAAGTTTCTCTGACTCTGTTTTTGTTAGCCTGCAAGAGCAAGATTAACCTAATTAGAGACAAAGATTTAGCCTCCCTGGTTCCTTAATATAATTTTGCTCTATGTAATATTATTCAGTATTAGTTCATTTATTTATTTGGCAGTGGACATAGTTTGGAATTAGTCTTCATGTTTTATTCTTATGACAGACAAGCATTTTTTGTCACTGCTAGTGTCTGCCATTGTTTTTGTTTGTGGGTGTGCGTTACCTGGAGCTGCTGTGATCATCAGGCCAGGGTTCCTTTTCCTCTCTGTCCTCGTCTGACGACTCTCTGCTGGGCGGCCGTACTTCTGCCTCACCCTGCCGGGCAGGATATGAATGAATGCTATTATTCCCACTAACATTCCACATGCAACACTCTACACAAGCAAAACTGACTCAGCAGATGGAGCCATGACTCAGCACACAAACTCTCTCCACACTCGATTAAATCTACGGCGTTGTGGGGACCTTGGTAATTATCAGTGACATCAGTAATGATGAGAAACGCTGACGACCTATTCAGAGGGGATTCATATCTTGGTAAATGTAGACATCTGATACTGTAGCACCTTATTAGTTTAGTTTGTCATTTAGAACTAGAAGGAGTCATGTGTCAAGAAAAATCTGAGGCTCTGCTTAAAATGATTTGAATGACTCATTCACTAAAAGTCTATTACACTAATATTTACAGCACTTGCTCAGTCAAAAGATATTCACAACAGACTGAGGACTCGGATAATAGAATAATTACGAATATCGGTAATTATAGAGAACCTGAACAACGTTACTTCGGTTTTAATGGGGCTTCACAGCCAAAAAACTCTACAGGTCTAACACTTCACATAGAGAATTTATCTAAATGAATAATAATAATAATTACGCATTAAGGGGTTGGGCCAACCGCATTTCACTGGCTCCAGTTAACCAAATGATCCGATTAGTGACCCCTAACGGATACTGCAATATCAAAATTGCTCAGAATGCACATGCCTAGCTCCCACATGTGCTTTCTCAGGTGTCTCTGCTCTTTCAAGTGTGTCTTTGCTCTTTCAACTTCAACAGCTGGGTGGATGGTGATGCAGGTTGGGGCACTCTAAAGCAAAATGACTGGCAGGAATTTTATGACACATTTTCCACATACAGCAAAAGTTTAAATCTTCTTGAAATTGCATGTTCTGTTGATTTTGGCACATCCTCTAAGGACACCACAACTCAGTAGCTGTTATATGGTGAATTTAACATATTAGAAAAAAATATGACTATAGAAATACAATCCAGAATATAGAAGACAGCCTATAGAAATATTCTGGCACATGTTTATTAATTAATTAATTCATTCATTTCACGTTTTACTTTTTTAAAATATATTAAACTCAGAATATAAAAAGAATACTTGCCCTTAAAATGCCACATTGAAGTGTTTTCTTGGTTAAAGACACATTAGCTTACCTTTACTTTAAAAATCAGCAAAACATCATACTGCTTGATGTACAGGCCTTTTACTGGTTCTTTTTAGTTGGTTCTAGCTAATCAGTTGTGCGAACATTTCTTGAAGTATCGCACTATTTATGCCATAACCACAACATATCAGATGGCAAAAACATAATAAAAAATGAAGACTTATTGTGCATCATGTTTAGTGATACTATGTCACCTACCTGTATGTAATTGTGCATTAAAGCAATCAGCAATTTTATGGATTTTCTGGGCGTTGATTTCAGTGATAATGATGCCATATTGAAGTGTTTTCCATGTAAAACATGTGTTAGCTTACTTTTACTTCTAAAATCAAAAACATGATGCTGCTTGATAAAAAAGGCCTTTGCTGATGAGTTCATTGTACTTCGTTACAGCTTTGTGAAAAAGATGAAGTTTCCGAATACTAAACAGAGTAACAAATATCAACATAGAGAAATACCCAGGTATTCAATGAATAATCCAAGCCTATCAAATTGATTCAATTAATTAAGGGAAGCCCTTCCTGATACAAATGTGAACACAGTGACTCTATAGATGAAGATATGTAACACTCAGAGGACACAGACATTAAACGGCTTGTGGAAAAATGAGAGCATGTGAGGGAGTGGGGGTGTGTGTGTGTGTGTGTGTGTGTGTGTGTGTGTGTGTGTGTGTGTCTCTATGTGTGTGTGAGTACCTCTGAGGCACTAGGCTCCTCCTCGTTGGGTTCGCTCTGTCTGCTCGTCTCTTCTACAGCCAGTCGCGTGTGGTAGTTGTGCTGGTTGCCTTGGTGACGCCGCCCCTCCTCCGCTGCGCTTTCTGTTGCATGCTGCTTTGAAAGAAACACACCTTTATACACACTCTGACCTCAATTTAGAAGTTAAATTACAGCTAGTGTGTGAGTGTGTGTATATACCCGGTTCTCTCTGTGGTACTGGCTGTGCACGCTGCGTCTCCTCCGCTCTGATCTGTAGACGTTCATCTCCTCCTCTCCTCTAGCTGCCCTCCAGATCTCTTGTTTGCTGCACACATAATTGTGTAATTATTCAGTTATCAGCAACACAAAAAAAGCAAAACTCCACCTCATCAAAAGACATTCACTGTGTGAGAAATGTGCAAAAACATGCATTAGAAATTCACTGTGCTCAAAAAGATGCGCCAATATCACAATATGTATCAAGACCATCGAAAATGATGGTACATTATGATGGCTTTTCTAACAGCATCACAGATATAATCAGTATGTTGAATTGTTTTGACTGTATTTATTTATTTATTTTTATTTTATGTGGCACTGCGCAATATAAAAATATATATCATTATTGTGACAAATTATGCAACAACAATTTACAATATGCTTCTGTGAACCAAAAATTAGACAACTTGCATACTCAGGGTGGCAGTAACTTTGGGCTCCTGCAGATGGAATTGCAAAAGGTTAATGGGGCTATAGATACCTGAGGGAGGTGAGTGACAGGATTCATAGATTGAGAAGAGGTGCTACAGTGCAGTGAATGTTTCGTTCCATTGGCTTAAAGGAGTGACTGTATTTTGGGTATGCCAAAGACCATAGTGTGAAGGACAGGTGTACGGTAGCGTACGGTCATACGGGTCTACCAGCAGTGGCTAAAATCCCAGTCTACAGGAAACTCTCCTCAGAACTGTGCCAGGGAAGGCATCCACCAAATCTGGTGCTACTGCAAAATTTTTTGATGCAAGAGCGGCTGAACACTGATGTAGCCAACATCAAGAAACTTGTCCAGTCCATGCCAAATCCAGTCCCAGCTGTTAATAGTCCTCGTGGAGGTACTGCATGCTACCAGGTTAATTTCAGTCACAGGTGACTAAGTTTTTGTCTGGTGAGCTTATATTGCCAGTACTTGAACACTGACCAACAGCATGTTTCATTACACAGACAGAAAAATCTGACCGTTTAACTAGATTTAGTGCAACACAGTATGCAAAATACCGAATCAACGATGTTCTGTTACTGGTTCTTTTAGTTAGTTCTGACTGATCAGATGTGTGAACATTTCTAGTAGTATTGCACTATTTTTGCCACATACCCAACATATCAGATGGCAGAGAAAATAAATTATTTAAGACTTATCGTCCATCATGTGTAGTGATATTATATTTTTGCCATATCTGTGTGCTACTGTGTATCAAAGAAATCAGCAATTTTTTCCTCTAGGTGGATTTTATAGGCAAGGATTTCAGTGATAAAGACATGGCTTTTTCCAGGAGCGATTATTAAGCCACATTCAGCCCCAAACTGCACCCTGTCCCTGAATGCCTCAGAGACATCTAACAGGAGATAAAACGCTAACTTAACAGGCAGGCACACTTATGTTGACTTCGCTAAAAACAGTAATCAACAGCATTTCAGTTCCCAACAGGATATTTTTAAAAAACACAGTGTAAAAATACACTGTGAAAAATAAGGTGGTTTTCAAACCCGTCTGAGTAATTTCAGATTTCCCGTTTTCCCTAATCCGCTACATCTGATTGAATGAGTAAACTAATTACCAAGCTGATTATGAGATGAGGCAGGTGTGTAAGAACAACAAAGATGTGCAGAGTATGGAATTTCAAAGTTGTGGAATTAAAGACCACTGCTCCCATATATTATATGTAATATATATATAATATATATATATTACATATAATATATATATATATATATATATATATATATATATATATATATATATATATATATTGATTTTCATATATAGCATTTTATTACACATATGTTAATGAAAAGCATTAAAATATAGTTTAATAAAATATAATATCGTGCTGCACTGGAACCCCTATGCCACCCATATTCTCCTGTTTTCTGTTTCATTGTTATCCCGGAGCTTTACTTTTGGGTTGCTATACTTTTTAGCTGCTATAATTTAGTTGTGTGTGAGCATTTTCAAAGCTCACTCTGTCCCTCAGAATTAAATAGGCTGTTCTTGTTACTCCGCATTTAAGGCTGATATACGTAAACGATCTATGTTCTGACTGGCTGTCTTATATCATAGCCCATTTAAAAGTCCAGGCTGAAAGTGTCCTTATAACTTCTGCACAAATGAAATGCTGTACGCTGAATGGTCGGGATACATGTAAATGCACTACTTCTCATGACATCACTGAAACAATTCACTTAAAACAGGCCACTGTTTGCAGCTAGTTTCCATATATGTACCATACGGCCTGGAGATTGAACGCTGTGCTCAGATATTACACCAAACTCCTGTATTGCAAAAAAGCAAGAAAAGCTTTTTCACAGTACAAGCCCTTTAAATTTGTATGGCTAGTATGATTACTTGGGAATACTTGAGATCATTTGGAAGACAATAATTTTAATATAATTAAAATAATTATACTCCATACAACATGCACTTCTAATTTTGTTCACAATATCTGAACACAGGCAGACTACACAAATCACTCAGACAGGACAACAGGCTCTGACAATGGAGCTCTGAAGCATCTTCAGACTCGCTAAAGCGTAGTGAGCGCCATATCTCCAAAGCTAGATTTTCTGGTTATGCGCAGTGTTATGCCAACGCTTATTTCTTCTACTGCCTCAAGCTTATATATGCCTGAACCTCCAACAGTCAGCAAACAGAACCTGCTGGTACTGCATGTCCTGCGTGGACATCATGCAGCCTCATTGTTGAGAAAATTAAAAGCCTGCCATTAAAAAAGAGCAACACAATGACAAAATTATGTGCAAGAATAATTATGCCTCAAACGTCTTCCTTCCAATGCAAAGCAGCTGCCACTAAGACTGCTCCTCATTTGCAACTGAACCTTCAGGGTGTTGAAGTGTGAGCTGCGGCACTGCTGACTTTTACTGTTATCCCTTGTTTCTCTATGCAGTCATCATATTTATTTTTAATGTACAAATCATAAATTAACATATACAAATCTGCAAGGAATGTTGCACACTGCCATTCTGAGCAAGAAAATAATTACCAACTGTAATTCACACTTCGGTCGCAGTTCCCTGATAAAACAAACAGATAATAATAAGACCACAGTAAACTATCTATTCGGTATATATGCAGATGCTCGCTCAGTGCATCCAACAATAAAACATGAAGCTGTGTTATACAGTGATACATAGAAAGATGACAGAAAGCTCAAATTCTACATACTGAACCATTTAACTATAATCCACAGGAAGCTGCATTTGGCCCAAGTTACTGAACGTATCACAGGCAAGAAAGGTAAAGGTAAGATATAGTTAGCTGAGACAGTGACTACAGAAGTAGGAAGTATCTGTTGCACGTGTTTGTTTCACTTCCAGGGAACGGTTCTGCTAATAACAGCTGATCTGTAAAAGCTCAAAAACCCTGTCTTGCTTTCTGAATATCCATGTATGTGAATGTTGCAAGGTACCTGGCCGTTCCCAGGGAAAGTTCGGGCACCAGTACCCGTCGGCTCCAGGCGACCAGGTCCGTCTCTGTAGCCATCTCACTGCGTGGAGCATTACTGTGCATCTGCCGGACGCCCTCGATCTGACCACTTCGCCTTAGACCCACGTTAGGGGGAGAGGAGACTTCTGTAGGGGAGCTTACAGACCCTACACATAACCAAGCACATATACATCTATCAAATCCTTTTATCAACATCACTGAGAGTATTGCCAAACACATTGCTAAGGATACATGAAGATATTAGGGCCACATTTAAGCAGACAATTGTTTTTAACCACCTATTACAATGTGACAGATGTTGAGTTTTGGGCTGACATTTCAGATCCAATTTCACAATTGTAGAATGCATTTACTGTGCAGAGCAGAATGATTAGGATACTGTGTTTAGGATAAATGACACTTTTAGCTTTGTAAAGCAAATCTGGGTAAATGCAATTCCAAATCTTAACATTTATGTGTTAGCATCAGTATTAGCCATGGGATATACACAGTTGCACACAAAGGTTTGAACACTCATGGCTAAATTACATGATTTATTTAAAAAAAAAATTTGGTGCAAATAAAAAAACACAGGACCAAAATTTTAGCATTATTCATTAGATAAGCTTGCATATTTGGGGGAAAAGCAAAACAAAAATTATACAAAGTGCCGTAACTCATTACAATTATTTTTCCAATGTTGAATTCAGCAAATGAACTGTAATTGTGCTTTAAAATGTGCAGAAGTGTGTTAAAGTGTGTATAAGGTGTGTAGTCATTTGTTAATGGAAGAGCAAATTTTGCAAACAACTGTACATGAACAATACTTAATATAGGCATGTTCCACATAGATCATCTTCATCATCCCTAGCACAGTTACCTCTTGTGACTCTGGAATCCGAGCCCAGCCTCTGGTCCTGCTCCTGCTGTAGTCTCTGGATCATACTGTCCAGAGGACTAGAACCTTCTGCCGCCTGCTGACTCAACACCTGATTCAGTCCTGAAAGACAGAGAGAGAAAAAGAGAAGAATTAACTAACTTCACTCATCCGTCAGGGAAGGTGTGGCACTGTGACAACAAAGAGAAAAACGATCCATGTTTAAAGCAAACGGTTGAAAAAAATCCAAATCATTGGTTAAGACTAGTTTGGAATCAGAATTTTCATTTTTCAGTTTTACACTCCGGTTACGAGGTTAATGTTGCTAACAAGTCATTTAAATTACAACCACCAATCAGCTCTGTGTAAACTGCATGCATTAAGTTCACTACATTCATAGTAATTTGGTTTCTATTTAAACCCATTCATGGCAGGTAGAGAAGAACAAAGCCTAGACATAATAGGCGGCAGACATAATGACAAAATATTACCTTTTTACTTTTTTATTAAAAAACATTTTTTTTAAAATAATGACCTAACACAATGACTAATTTTCCTTAAAGGACTGACTTCTTGAAATTAGAACTTGATAGTATGACAACTGTGATAAACTTTTCTATATGCTTTTCTGAACATGTGGTGGATATTGTCAGTACTGGTAGATCACTGAAGTTTTATTATAAATAGTAAAATTATTCCCACTTAATTGGATTTAGTGCACAACATTATGTACAAATACTGAAAAATAATCACTGTATTCAGTTTTGATAGCACGTTCTAGAGTAATGTTTGTCTCTGCTCAAATAGATCAGATCTGAAAAAATAAATACCAGGACCTACTGTGTAATATGGAAATGTCTAGTATCACAATATTGTAGTTTTGCCATTGCAACCACCATACCTATAAACATATCTTATAATATTGGCTTAGTATAACCAAGTGATTAATTGTATTTAAATACCCTTATTAAATTCAATAACAAAATATTATATTGATTTTTATTTGGATATAAGAATTAAGTCACTGATTTGAGATTCTGCTGCCAGAAACAAGAAGGGAGGTATCGTTTCTCCTCTACCTACTGGTTTTCACAGGCTTTAGGCATTGTATGGCATACTGTTATGTGGAAACAAACAAAACTACAGACAAAAATTAGACCTCAGGGTGGCTGCAACTGTTGTATCTTTACAACTATACTTGTAATATTAGCCTCAAAGTATGAGGGCAAAACTGAGGAGGTGAATTGGGACATCAAACATGTTCTGACTAATTGACTACCTTTGGGTTAATGTTGAAATAGTGAGTTTGACATTTCACACTTGTCATGCTTCAGGGTGTGAATGTCTAATGCACATCATTCACAATGTACTCTACCTGAAGACGTCAGGCCCATCTGTGGAATGAGCTGCTCCTCTCTGCAGTTTTCTCGCCCAGGTACTAGCCGCTGGAAGCGTGGAGGATGTGGGTTTCCGTCCACGTCCACCAGGAAGGGTGGGGGCATGAGGTGAGGAGCCTGCTGAGTCTGCTCATCCAACACGTAGTTATGAGCATCACGGATCAGCGGCCGGTAATCTGTGTGGAAGAACATCTGGTCCGCTATCTGGAACACAGATCAGCATACAAACATGAGCAACAAATACACCACAATGACAACAGCTACTGTGACCTGTGGTCAACCCCTAACTACCCCCAAGCAGGAACAAAAGTAGTAGGGTATCATTTTGTTCAATGAACATTTTATTTCTCAATTAACGCCTTGAAATGAGAAATTCTAAACTTTTAAACAATATCATGAAAGTCTTTGGAAAGTGAAAGAAAAATTGTATTATGATTTAAATTTAAAGGAAATCAAAACCCCATCAATACAGAATGTAAATGCTATTTATTGTAATTTATCTATCTAGTTTTTTACATAACTATGTAATTATGTAGTCCAAACCAAAACTAATGTTTATACAGAACATAAACAAAAAATACTGTCATTTTTGGTTCCATTTTTAAAATGATATAATTGCCTCCATTAAAGTTTAGCTTTAGGAGGCCTGAACAGACTTCCAGGAACAACAGTGGGAATGGAAGCTTTGAGACAAGTATATATAACCCCAAGAAGACAGAGTCACAAATCCAGACAGGCAAGATGCAGAAAGGAGATGAAAGAGAAATGGAGGAAACCAAAGATAAACGAGATAAATATTACCAGACCTTGTCGTATCTACTGCTGGACCCGAAACCAAAGATGAGCAGGTGTCCATGAGAGTCTGTGCACGCAAAATGCTGACCATCTGGAGAACACTTGCAGTCAAACAATGCACCGTGGCCCTGACCCTCAATCTGAAACACACATACATACGTAAAGCGAGCCATGAAGAGAGACGAGTTCATGAGACACGTTTGAGGCAAAACGAGTAAACACAGAGAGCTGACTGTGTTATACTTCAGAGTGAGAAAGAAAGATTACTGTACAGGTACATTCATATTCACCAGTGTATATACACTGCAAATACAAACAAGAGTAAAAACAAGGTGTATAGATTTAATGTATCTGTAATAAAATGATTGAATGTAGTATAATTATGGTCCTTGAGTAGAACTGAAGATCCATCCCAGTACACCACAAAGCGAATGGGGGGGGGGGGTGTTGTTAAGAGTGATGTGTCCAAAATGGATATACAGTAACATTGTGCAGAGAAACCTGTCCACATTCCTTAATTTCCACAATGGCACAGTGCCACAGGGTTCCATTTATAACACCCAACACAAAAGCAAACATTCAACTATTTATATATGGCTAATTAATTGTATTAATTGTATGCTGCCATATGTGTGAATAAAATTCCATTAACATTGCCCACAACACTATTTATTTTTCGGATTATAATTGTTATTATTTATAAAGACATTGGAACATTAAGGCACAAATGAATAAATTAATGTTATTGTGTCATTGTTTTGTAAGATCTGTGTTATGTGACTTGCGGCTGAGTCCTGGTCCTTCTGAGATTAGAAAACAGAAAAATCCTAATTTCCAATTCCAGCCACATATTGTACATGACTGAAATTATTTTTTTTATATCTACTCTTGTTTACATTTTATTTTTGTTCACCATATGACAAAAAGATGATTATGAGACCAGCAAAGGGCCATAGCACCAAACTGCTGGGATTGCTTGAGCTGGAATATTGAAATTTTTATGAGCAGTTATTATTCCTGTCATCTGATTGCTTTGGCAATATTGTTACAAAGCTGGAAAGAATTCAATCAGGCAAAGATGGGGGCGGGGTGTGGGGGTGTGGGTAGAATGGAATAGTGAGAGAAGGAAGCATCAGAAAATCAAACGAATAAGATGAATGCATGAATGGGTGGATGGATGATTAGACAGACAGAGGGACGAACGGATGGATGGACAGATACAGAATGGGGGGTGGATGCGAGGAAGCATCAGAAAATCATATGCAAGAAATGCGAGATCAAAAAAAAATGTATGAACAGGCAGGGAGGCGGGCGAGCAGATAGATAGATAGATAGATAGATAGATAGATAGATAGATAGATAGATAGATAGATAGATAGATAGACAGATAGATAGTTAGATAGATAGATAGATAGATAGATAGATAGATAGATAGATAGATAGATAGATAGATAGATATAGAGATAGATAGACAGATAGATAGTTAGATAGATAGATAGATAGATAGATAGATAGATAGATAGATAGATAGACAGATAGACAGTTAGATAGACAGATAGACAGTTAGATAGATAGATAGATAGATAGATAGATAGATAGATAGATAGACAGATAGATAGACAGATAGATAGACAGATAGATAGATAGACAGATAAAAAATGATAGGATTTTAGCACCAATGAAAAAGGTTATGTGAGTCACGTACAGATGGTAAAGAAAAAGCACTAGAAATGCAGCTTCTCTAGACAGACTCCACAGACTCAAGGACAACCTTAAATGATTATTGACCTTTTTTCTCTGCTAATTCATGTGCCTGTTCCCTGATTCTTATCATGCCATTTAAAAGACAACATTCTTGTTTTTCCCTGTAATATTTCATTAAAATGTAATTAAATTATTAAAAATAATGAAAATGATTTTTGCCCACATCTACAGCATCTTCAGTGAGTTGCTACCTGTATTACACACCAGCATGCAGAAAACAATAATCTTAACCAGTAATATCATGTTTTATTTTGTTCTCCCCAAACACCACCCTCCTCATCGTACAGAGAAAACTCTCAGCTAATTCAGAGACCCTCATTAATACTGGTTTTTACCGTGACATATGCCACGACTATGATTTCTGATTCATTCTGGATGTAAACGCATTAGTTTCCAAATGTGTTTGAATTTAGCCAAATATGGCAAATATATAACATTGCGTTATATGATGTCTCAGTATTTCGATAAGAGCAGAGAAAGAAAGAACCAGTAGCATAATATTTACTATCAATACTACCAAACACGGAACACAATGATCTATATGCAATATTTTCATACTGTGTTGCACTAAATCCAGTTAAATGGGGCTAATTTCACTCTCTGTAATAAAACATACATGTGCTTAGTGTTCCACAACCACTGAAGATATACATGATATATACACGAAACACAGTCCTAGTATTATATACCCTGAGGTAGGTTTTAATAAGACTGTGTGTATATATTATAAATGTATTCACCTGAGATAATGACAGAACAGCAACACGTGTATCTACAAGAGTCCTGACGTAACCATAGACTAGTTAATCGTTAACAGAAGCCTGTTCTATCTATCTGAGAGCCAATCAGAGAAGTATAAAGAGTGGTGCAGTGGATCACAGCCAGGAAGCAGAGGTAGACAGTTTACCATGTTGAAGTATGAGCGTATCTTGACTCCTCGTGCCAGATCCCACACAATGGCATTGCCGTCATGCCCAGCAGAGAATAGCACTCTGGGATCAAATGGGTGCGGCTCCAAGACAAACACCTCATCTTCATGACCCTGAGGACGCACAAGCACACAGTGCGTTTTAGAGGTGTAATTCTATGGCTTTCAGTTCGTCTCAACCACAGTTTGTGTAGGAAATGAATCTATGTGTCACAAAATCTCAAAGATCAACACAACTGAATAAGATTTTCTCACTTTGACCCAAATTATAAAACAAATACACTGAATACACAAATGTGACTGGAGGAGCTGTTTAACCGGTAATGGAATTCAGGTAATATAATACTAGCTTATGTTTAAAGGGGAAAATGAGTGTGTACATAACTGATTATTGTTTATCCTTTCAAAATTGGTTCACTACCTTCAGTTTGATGCCTTATATTGCAAAAAGGCAGTGCAATGCACAGTTGATGTTTTCTGCTTGTCCAAATAATACCTGCCCACATTTAGTTTTGTCCTATACGACATTGGCCATAGTAAAGCAGAAATCTGAAACAAATCAGCATAATTAAACTGCTAGGATGTAAACAAAGTCTCTCAGAATGGTTTGCTGAGGAATGCTTCACTCTAGAGAAACCATGTCAGAGTGAAGGTGATGAGTGAACCGGACGTCTGAGGAGTTTAATGGCACAAAAAACTACCTCAGAAAAAGTTGTTGCATAAAATAATTCTAAATATGCTGCCCAATGGCCAAGATGAAGTTAAACTCTAGGTCAGAGATAAAGATCTTCAGATAAATTGAAGCAGTTGGTGAAGCTCAGTGGATAACACCACTACCCGGGAGCCACAACCACATGTGGGAGACTGGGGTTCGATTCCCTGTCTGGGTGACGTACGCTGTGCTACACTAATAAGAGTCCTTGGGCAAGACTCCTAACACTACAATGGCCTAGCTATAATATGATTAACCTTGTAAGTCGCCCTGGATAAGAGTGTCAGCTAAACGCTATGAATGTAAATAGCGTTTTTCATGTTGTAGACATCTCGATCTCAGGTTCCTATCACTCCCATTATAAAGAAGTCTAAGTCAGTACGTTTTTCTACAGTGAACCATTTCACCACCCTGCAAGATGCTGTTTAAATGTCAACCCTTTTGTTTAGGCAGGTTTATGTTAAAAATGAGTGATGCCATCTTTAATGGCTGCCTTTCTGCTAAGATATGGTGTGATTTACCTTGTGACATTAAAGAGAATCATTTTATTTATTTTATTTATGAATGAGTATCTTAAACCTGTAAATACTGAATACTGTGAATCATGAAGATAACAACACCGATCATCAGCTGATGACACAGCACTCTTACCATGAGGATGTGAATGAGGCTGCCCGTATACGAGTTCCACACCTTCAGTGTCAGGTTGTTGGCAGCAGTGATGACTGTGTTATCATGGCGATCCCAGGCTACCATGGTGACTTTCAGCTTTGTGACTTTGTCCTCCAGGGGTGGAGGGTTGTACTTGCTGGAGCAAGAAAAGAGGGGCAAATAAAAAAATTATATGTGAATAAACGAGTGGTGTATGAATTCTCCTTCTGTTTTAAGGATCTGTCTATTTAGACATGAATAAGATACACACATGCCAACCTGGCATTTCAGGGTTTGAACAAAGGTTCCTGTTTTTGTTACACTGCATACATTTGGTCCAGTTAGTTCTGGTTTCATATTGTAGTTTAGCAAGTGCAGTTTGCATGGCACCCACATCCTGTCGTCATCACCCATGTGTGTGGCGTCCCCCTAAATCTGACACTGACTTCTAGAGGGACAGGCATCTGATGTCTGTATGTTGTGAACTGATGGCATTGGGCACCAGTGTAGTACAAGATCCTGTGTAAACCTAATATGCTTCTGCTGGTGAAGTCTCTGTGAAATATGACCACAGCCTTCAGTTTTGGCACACACGTAAAAAAAAAAATATATATATATACTGCTTTTCTCTACCATCTTGTCAAACATCCTCCAGTGAACACATCCTCTACAGAGCACACACTTAATCATGACATTCTTCTGCAAACGTTACACAAATATTTATTTACTTGCAGAGTTTAAGATCTTGGGGGAAAAAAAAAATATTAAAAGTGCTGTATTTTTTTGCACAAGCCACATTGTTTATGTTTTATTTTCCCCAGCATGTTGAATTCAGCAAATAGACTGTAATTGTGCTTTACAATTTGCTGAAGTGTGATCTCTGTAGAGAATGCAAAACATTAATTAAAAGCATTAATTAAAAAAGGTAATAAAAAAATCTTCAATTTTATAACTGACTTTTTTGCCTTTTTAGGTATATTCTTAACACTTTAACATGTCGAAACTAATTAATGTCTTGGGTGTTCAATCTCGGCTTTTCCAATAATCATGTGATTGAATCAAGTGCTCCAGCAATAACTCATAATTCCTAACTACACTCACCTATTCACACTCACTATGTAATTAAATGGACTAGTGCATTTTTATGAATAAGTACATGTTTACTTATAAAAAGGTGCACATGTAATTTCCACTCATCTGTTCATCTTTATACTTTTGATTGTATACTGACAAAAATAACTTATAGTATATAATCCTTTCATTGTCCTTTTAACTTTTTTCTGTGTTATTCTATTCTATTCTATTCTATTCTATTCTACAGGAAGCCTCATGCATCTTTTATACATTTATATAAACAACGAGCAAAGCACGCAAAAATGACATGTGGTGGTACATTTCACTCTGGCCAATGTGTACATGCACTCCTGTGGACGCACGTTTAAATGGGTTAAAGAAGCCAGTGTTATATTCTCAGAACAGTAGGCCTGAGGACGCTCAGTTTGATAGGGTTTAGTGTGGAGTTTATTCTTAAGTTCACTGAGCTAATTTAAAGCTTAAGCTGTCAAGTTTCAGATCACCCTTCCGGTTGTGAGAATAACTTCACCCACTTTCCACTCTATTTTTACATTCTGCCTAGTTAACCTTTCGCCTACTCAGTACCTGCATATCTCTATGTCTCTAACTGAACTAACCTTTATCTCAAAAATGCAAAACTTACAGAGGAATAAAAACAGCTTAACATCTAACTGAAGTTAATGTAACGAGATCTTAATTGTGAATGATTTATATTGCCCTGTTTTTTGTGAAATTAAGCTCAAATGGACTGGAGTTTGAAAATTCAGCAAAAATAATAAACATGGCCTTGCAAGGTTTTTTCATAACAACAGTGTTATACATAGTGTCCCCAAACAGTACTGGGCACTTGTTAAATAATAACTACGCATAATACTGGGCTGGCATGAGGAGTGGTTTGAAAATGGCTGAATATAATGCTCACTGACCGGATCATTGTTTACTCTTATTTAATTTTAATTTATTCGTTCTAATTTTCTATTATTAATTTTCATTATCTTTGGAATCTTTGCACAGTGTTGTATATTTGTGTAATTATATGAGGGTGGTTTCTGGGTGTGTGTGTGTGTGTGTGTTACCCTGGCAGTTTGGTGGCCATGTCCAAGAGGATACTCCTCCAATCCTGCTGCTGCAGCTGCCAAACCCTCGCTGTCCCGTCTCTACTGCCACTAACAAACCTGCATACACACACACACTTAGTCAACTGCAGGGCAGAGCTCCAACAAACATCCACCACAGTACTGGTAATAAAAGAGACAGTTTTCCCTATTAACCCCAAAGCAGTTCATCAGCCAAGACTTGTTTAGTGTCTCAAGTCTGCTTCTTTAGTTCTGCACTGGAGCTACGAGGCTGATGTAGCTAAACGATAATGGAAGCTAGCTAACAGTTTGAACACACCTGTTTGGTTGATTTTCTGAATTGTATTTATTTGCTGTATTTAAAATATTGAAAGAAATTAAATAATGGAAATGTGCCAGATACTTGGCACAGGCCTTATTTTTATTTAACATTTTTATTTAAACTTTATACACTTTATATAGCAGCAAATAAACAGCAATTGGATTAACATGTGTCAAAGTTTTTACTCTGTACAGAATTAGTGTATGTTCAATGTATGTATGTAAACAGAGATCTGGTGTGATGTAGGTAGCTGGAGCTGATGCTGCTTTCTGACACTTTACAAGGGCGGGAAACGAGTAAAACACAGACGCCTAGGCGGCACCTAAACATTCTGCTCTTCTGGAGCACATTAAACATGTCATCAAATAACATGTTGGAATATAAATCTAAACATCAAGATGTAATTTATTAAACAGCAATTATCCCACTTCCGTAATTAACTGCATAGCCGTGTCTGATGGTATGCTGGCTAAAAGAGGTAGGTGGATATCAATCAATCAGCCAATCAATCTTTATTCAAGCTCTGAATACATTAAGGGTGGCCCGCATTTACCATGTAGCTGAGCATTATACAAAAAGAAGGTTGATGTTTAAATTAAAGGTTCAAATAAAAGGATCACCAATTCTGTAGCAGCATAAAGGGGTAGAAGTTCAGCTGTGTCGTCAATTGCAGAAAAGCAAGCAGAAGGAGGACTGTCCATCCTCACCACAGTAAATGAATTATTCTCAGGCACACTAACAAGGCTAGGAATTCAAAGCATTTCTCTTTCAAGGCTGCATATAGAATTTTAGCTTGGATATTATCTCTAATGTAGATAGCAATTCTGCCATCCTTCTTTATTTCTGTCAGTTATTATGAGTTATATTCACTTCATCATCATGACTCAAGGAAAGACTTGGATCGGAGTGTTTAGAGTTCAGACTCTTCAGTTTACCATGCTGAAGTAGCCTTCTAATGTTTTGGTGAATTATGCCTAAACCTGGAAGGACACAGTACTTACTTCTCAAGTAATTCATGTTTATTTCCCCTCAGGTTAATTTATGGCATTACAACCAATGCCTTTCTCTCGTTTTTCACTTTTCCCCCACTACTTTCTCTCATTTTATTTTCCACTAAGTGTTTCCTACTTAAAACATTCTCTATGCATACAAGCACGTCTATTGCTAATACCCTTGGGCTCTGTTACGCACATCTCTCACTCTCTTGTTCTGTTCTCCTTCCCCTTCCCCTCATTAAAATCAGTGTGACAGAGGGGAATAGAGAGACATCTTTCTAGAGGAAGGGAAAGAAAGCGATATGTGATGTGTTTCACTGCGGCAAAGCCTCACTGTACCTGTTACCGCATGAGAGAGAACCTGAAATTTGCCTGATGCTTCCAAAATTGACATGTAACCACTTGAAGTGTGTTTATGTGTGTTTGTGTGCGTGTTTATGTTAAAACATGAATGTGGGTGTGTATGTGTGGGTGTTACCAGAGGCGTTGGATGTGTATTCATTTTTTTCCTTATTTTTCCTTTTTTGCTGACAACATCAGTTCATAATACCCACAGGTTCCATTAATCCAAGGAAAAAATCCTTCAACAGCACAAATCACCCCCCCAACAGCTCCCTCCAAATGCACACAATTAGTGCTAACTCCTCACCTGTCTCCTCCGTGTGAGAACTGGATGCTGTCCACTTTATCCTGCAGAGTTAAAAGTAATCAAACCATGAAAAAACCCTGCAATCAATAAAATTGTCAAAATGAAAAGTTTAAATTAATGAATTAATAAAGCGTGTAAACACACAGACACTCACAGTGTGTGATTCCAGCTCGGCTATCTTCTCTGGCTGGTCTCCACCAAAGTAATAAACTCTGATAATGTGATCAGTGCTGCCTGTAGCCAGAAACATCCCACCTGAAACACAGCAATTAATACCAACATGAATTTACATGCAATCAACACACATACAATAGGGGTTTGAAATACAAAAACTAAGGTTAATGAGATTTATCATTTATTCAGGATGTTCAAGCCATTCAGAGTGGTTTAGTGAGAAATGCTCTGTTGTAGAAAAACTAAAGAGATGCAGAACTGTTGATTTTGAAAACTGATAGGATATGGTAGATTTACAGAAAAATAACTGATAGGAAAATGCATTAGATGGAATTCATTTCTGACAAAAACAGGCAATATAAAAACATTTATGTTTCATGCTTCACACTATTTTACCCCAATATTTTGTAAAATAAAACTTTACGCTTGTAAAGAAACCAGCCAGTTTCTCTATGAAAAAACACCAAACCACTCTGAATTACTTAAACATATATGGCAATGTAGTTTATAAATTAATTTTATTTTAATTCAATTATTATTTTTGTATTCATGTGGATGTAGACTGTACAAGCCGTGCTTTGTAATTTCTCTACTCAAATAATTATTGGCAACTCTCAATAAACTGGACAAAAACAGTCTTACAAAATAAACAACACATAATAATTCAAATCTTAACCAAAATGTTTGAAGAACCTGCTTAACATTTATCATACAATCATCACAGCTACAAGAGTGTTGTTTTATTTTAGGAATAATGTATTCTATCAAAAACATGTTGGGCAAAATTACTGGAATATGAAATAAAATAAAGCCGCATTAGGGCAAAATCATTGTCCTATTTTAGAACTCCTAGGCTCTAGGAACTCCACTGTTGTCTGAGAGGTATAAATATGAGGTTGCAGTTATGGTAATCCTCTCGGCACCCATCATCACGGGTAGAAACAAAGAGCTGCTAACTCTCAGCTGCTAAAAGAGAGAGAGGGTTATGGACGTGCACAGATGTAGAAATGGTTATATGTTGAGGTAATATTACACAGAGCTAGGCCTGTGACAGTACTATGTACTGTCGTCGTGTCCCCACCGAATATCCTCCACCTACACACACGGTAGCATGTATAGTTAGCACTTCCGTTCTTCTATTCTATATTCTAAATGACTGTGTGATAAATCTCATATGCAACCTTAGTGGTCAACCTGCTCCGCAAAACATCCTAAACATTCTTTCAATTTCATGTTGCACATGGTGAGAAATTTTGGATGTGCGCAGCCACGGGTTCACCAAGAATTTTCATTTTGTGTCCTTTTTGCCACAACCATTCGTGCCTCACTTAGGGACAATCCCATTTCACCCCTTGCCCCTTAAGCCCTATCCCTCTGTTTTGTAAGTTCACTGGGGTAGGGTTTGTAAGTTGGGGTAGGGTTGTCTAGATTGCTGTTGTGATGGAGGGATAGGGCGAAGTGTTAAGGCTACATGGCCCTTCAAACTGAGATTTTTCAGAGGCACACTCCAAAAGGAGTGTTATGAGAATAGTCCCAGAATGCCCTGCGAATCATCGGCAAGATGGCTGCACAAGCGACCAAAGAGACCCATAAATATGGGTATTTTCACTATTAAAAAGCCCCTGTACTGTAAGATTGTAAAAGTGTTTTATGGCCATTTTCTTCATAACAGGGTAAAAATAAGAGGGGTAAAAATAAGCAATGGGATTGGGCCTTACTGTGCATCTAACAGCCTTAACATCACCGCATTCCCGGTACAGCAGCGTCCAAACATTCCAAAGTGTTGTTTTGAAGAATGTACGGACATGTCACCTGGACCTCACACGTCATATGGAATCTACAGATCATGTTTCAGCTGTTTCTTTGTGTATCTAACTGTTAGCCCTTACTTTTTCTCTAGCAAACAGCACAACAGGACCTAAAGTCAAACACAGCGTCTCACAGTGTTAGTTTAGTTGGACTAAAGATGTTGGTTGTATGTGCAGCTTTTGGGAGACTGGACATCTTTCAGTCAGAATGATCAGTATATATAAGTATATATATAAAAACAAGCACACTTTAAACTTAGTCTGGAGCAGTAAGATATCGGTGCCATGCGACTGTGAACTCAGTTTCTTAGAGTGTCACAGAGCGACTGAACATCATCTCATCTTCTCAGCTTCAGCAGAAGTTAAGCGTTAAGCAGTTTACTGATATTGTAAAAGAGGCCTGATCCAATGTAGCCCTGCAGATAGTGCTAGTGCTAACCTCTTTGATTACACAACCTAATATGAGTAACACTGTGACCACAGTCTCTCTCCTCTCTGAGCCATAACTGTGTCAAACCTGTACTTTTTTAAAAAACTAAATATATTCTACATTTATATACTGTATATGAGCTCACCAGACAAAAAAGGAGTCACCTGTGACTAGCAGCGTGTAATACCGCCGCAAGCACCAAAAACGGCTGTGATGGGATTTGGCATGCACTGGACAAGTTTCTTGATGTAGGTCGCATCAATGTTCAGTCACTCCTGCATTAAAGAATTGTGCAGTTGGGCCAGATTTGGTGGATGCCTTCCCTGGCACAATTCTGAGGAGAATTTCTGTAGGCTGGGATTTTACCCCCTGCTGGCACCCGTATGACTGTACGCTTACATACACCCACAGATTCAGCTACTTCCTTCACACTACGCCCTGACACAATACCTTTGAAATTTCCACACATGGAACAAGATATTCAACACCCTGTACCACCTCTTCTCAATCTATGAATCCTGTCACACACACACCACACATATATAGAGCCCCATCCTCCTAGTGAAGCTCCAGATACAGATGTGAACTTTCTAGGTTAGCTATTCTTCTTGGTGCGTACATCCTTTTATAAATAACGCTACATCAAAGCAACTTGTGAGGCATCTTACTTCTTAATTAGGAGTAATGCTGTTCCCTGCCTTGTCACTATTTCCTCTTAATGGCATTGGAATCAACTGCAACCAGGACTATAACAACGTTTAAAGGCCTTAAACACCGAAGCATTTGCCAGGAAGTGGATTCATGAGCACACTGCCCACACATACAGTGAGGAGGATGGTAGAAGAGGCAAGGAGGATACCAAAGGGCAGAGACTCAGAACTGTAAGTTCAGCTTAATACTGGGGTTTACAAATGTCACTATTGAAGGCACATAAAGAGCTTTGAGGACTTCTACAAAGTAAGCCACAACACACCACCAGAACTTTGCTAAATATTACTGGAACTACAAATGAAATCATGTGATGTGGTCAGAGGAGACACCTGCACACCGTTGTCACACTTTGACCACAGACATGAAAAATGCTAATTTTGGCTCATTTTCTTGAGGGGTGGTGATAAAAAATATAAAGCTGACTACAAATAAATATATGTAAGTAAACAGATTCCACGCCGGGAACATATTATGTACATTTCATCTTTTAAAGTCACAGTTATTAAATACTTCATTAAGTAACAAGATAATTATTAATGTATTAATGTTACTACAGTATAGTTAAAGGACAAGTAAGACAAGTCTTCTAAGTATAAACTATAAATATGGATCACGCAAAACAGTCACAGCAATGCTGTTAAGAAAGTCAACACGTCTTCCCTGAAGTTTAATGAATGATTTATCAAATGTGTTCTGAGAAGAGTCAAATGTCTGTATAGTATTCAAAACAGAATGTAATTAACACATCTTCAAAACAGTATAAGCTAGAAATCCACCAGCAGTAACATGGGCTTCAGAATGTATCTACTAATTATGCTATAGATCCTACGACTCTGCGCTCATTATAGTATGTTATTTCTCACGTGTATCTCACTGAAGCAGGTACAGATATAATTGCTACAGTCATATTATTGTATCACTGCTGTCAAAACGAAGCCTTGTATATCAACGCACACGCACACACACACATACACACACACGCACGTACAAACACACACACACACACACACACACACAGACACACACACAAACACACATACACACACACACACACACACACACACGTACAAACACACACACATGCGTGCACACACACACACGCACATATGCACGCACACAAACACGCACAAACACACACACACACACACACGCACAAACACACGTACAAACACACACACACACACACACAGACACACGCACAAACACACACAAACACACGCACAAACACACACACACACACATACACACATACACACACACGCACATGTACACACACGTACACACACGTACACACACACATGCGCACACACACGCACACACAACACTCTTCCGTGCACACGCACGCACACACAAACACAAACATACTGTAAGCCAACTGTACATAGACTTCAAGTGTGTCGACCAAACTGTATATCAGCAAAATCAAGGCAAAATAATGCAAAGGCTGCTCACAAAACAATCATTTTAACTACAGATTACGTCTAAAATGAATAGAGATGTATGTGTGTGTGTGTTTGTGAGTGTGTGTGTGTGTGTATGTGTGTATGTGTGTGTGTGTATGCGTGTGTGCATGTGCGTGTGTGTGTGTGTTTGTATGTGTGTGCGTGTGTGTGTGTGCGCGTGTGTGTTTGTGGTTTTGTCATGGTCAGATGCTAGTCTTTCTTTGATAAGGTTTTTAAAGATCTCCTGTCACAGTGAATACTTTTGCAGAGACTCTGCGGTATCTGACTGAATATAAGATATTTTTAGCTCCACTTTGAGGAAGCAAGTTTAAGCCTAATCAATCTAGCTGCCGCATTGCCTTTACCCACACATAGCAACGCAGCAACAGGTTCAGGAATTAAAGGGAAATACCACTGATGGCAGACTACTGGGTTTCTTTTGGAAATTTCCATCTCTTACACATAATATTCTTATTAGTCACAAGCGTGTGTATAGCCTGATAATGTACAGCACATGTATATCATAACTGCACTTGGAGAGTAGAGCTAAAAAGGGCTGTGTAATATGAAAACAACAATTACCATTTTCTTTCTCTACCGTAGAGCTTATCGGCTTATAGATGCCTTAGAAACAATCCATTATTTTTCCAATGCTGAGTCAATAACCAATGCAAGAGAGAAAGAGCATTGCGTACAGGGGTGAACGGGGTAGTCAGTCTGTCAACAGGTTAAAGCACAGCATGTTTCTGGACACCTTCTCATAGTATAGAATCCTCTGATTTACCCATTATAACACTCATCTTCAAAAAAAAAAAAGCTGCTTGATAATACTCAACCTGAGTAGGATGGATTATTGCAGGACGCCATTAGGACAACTCCTCTACAACTCCATGTTGTGTGTCTGTGTGCTGCGTTAACTGAGAGACCTTACTTTTGTATTATTATTGTTATTGCTATTATTGTTGTTTTAGTATCCCCCTCTCATCTTTCCTCCTTTGTGGTAAAAGTATATTCTTTGACACAGCCTCTTTCTTTAGTAATATTAGTCATATTATGCTATATGCATTTAGTTACCCACATTTTCTATGGAGTGTTACAACTTGCCCCTCAGTCTGTTACAATTAACGTCACCAAGGTAGTAAGTTTTGCTTATATTTTGAGGTTTATATTTTATATAAGTCTAAAACACATATTAATCATAATTAGTTTTATTAAGTGTTATAAAAAATATTAGTATGTGTTAGGCTGTGCTTCACTACCCCTAAATATAATTTAATATTAACTGTATTGCTGTTTATAATTAAATTAGGATGCTGTAGTGTAGGGGTTAGTCAGTATGTTACTCAGTGTTGGTATTGAGCTGATATTGGCTAAAATCACTGAAGCGGATGTAGTCCATCATCTTAAACTATCGCATAAATGTTTAACTAAACATTTGGACCAAAATGGCTGCAGAAAAAGGATGGAAGATAAAGAAACAGATGTATTTAAATGAGTGGTGTTGTGGGTTCTGTATTTCTGTGTTTAGAGGAAGTAAATATCTGTTTCACTGTTTGAGCATGATATTATTTAGATGACTTGGTTAAGCAAAGATCATTGAGACAAATGTGTCATTGGCAGCTCAGTTGTAAAAGAGAGGAAAGACTGGTAGCCGAATCTGCATTGGACATCAAGCCACCCTGTTTTAGTTCCCTATTATCTCTTTCCAAACATGAGTGATAACTCCCTGTCAACACTATAATCTAAATGTATATCCAGTTAATATCTCCTAATCACTGAGGAGACTTAAAGTAATAAAGGTGGAGCAGAAGGGCTGGGCGTGGTTACCTGCACTGAAAGACGAACATATCATCTGCACACCTGGCCTGGGCCGCTCTGTAAATTTGCTGGGCCGTGGCCTGTACAGGAATACAAACACACACACAGACAGACATAGCTATATGATTACATTAAAATGAGCATGAGCAAGTCCGACTTTCAGAAGTTTTATAAGGGTTCCAGTGAATCCTAGAATAGCAACTAAAACAAATGATGTGTTTCTGTGGTTGAGAGTGAATACCACTCACCCGAATTTCAGTGTGCGAGCATCCCACTGCCAGAAGCAGATGGTTCCATCTGCACCAGTGGACGACAGGAACCTCTTATTACCACTGCAAAGAGGAGAGAACTACACACACACACACACACACACACACCAAAGGAAATAATGGACTGCAGAGTCATTCCAGTCAGAGAGAGCACATCAGTGTATGCATTTACATTCGTGGGGTTGAATAAATACATACTGATGCAGTGCCAGTCAAAAGTTTAGGCACACCTAACTAAATGGATGTTGGTGATCTTAAAGACTCTACAGTCTTACATTTAGCAGTTCCAACTGATGAGAGTCTGAACCAGTACATATCCTGATATACCACATATACTCTTGATGTAGCACAGTATGATATTTCTCCATATCTCCACCTCTAATATATATAATATATATTTTATTTGCACAGTGTAAAAGCTCTAGCTCTCCTTTCAGTTTAGCAAACATTCATGATGGACAGACCAATAGAATTGCTCCCAACCTGCTTAGAAATAAACCTTGTTATATCAGCCTCCACTGCAGGTTAAGAAAGCAGTTTTATCCTCCTGTAAAGTTCCATTTTGGAGGTTTTTATGGCGGACTGCATGCTTTTTTTAGAGTTTGATGTAAACCTTCAATGTAAGCCTTTATAAGTAGACATGTACATTTTTGACTTGTACTTCATGTTTATGGATACACTGCATGTCAAGATTTCAGGGACACTTTGTCTTTAGTATCTTTTCAATTATTTATTTATGTTAATTATTAAAATATCTATTACTTTACATTGGAATTAAAAGTGATTTAATGTCATCCAACCAAGCCTCATCAATTCTAAGCATCTGGTCAGGGAACCTTAAGTTTGAGCAAATCTCCTATACGTGTTATGATGTGTGCATGTCCATATTGAGCATTATTGCTGGATGTGCTCGTTTAGAGCGCAGTCTGGATAGGTAAGTGCGTATTACTGCTAGTGCATCTTTCTGTTCAACATGGTATTTTGTAACACCAAGTAAATAAAATAAGCTCTATGTATCTTAAATAAGTCTAGACTAATGCTCACATCGCGTCACCAGTAAATATTTATATTATACACACGTTATATATTTAACTCAAAATGACACTCTTTAGTGTTTATGACACATTACAACAAAGCTTATTTATATTAATAACATTTTGATGGGTGCAGAATACAAACCCCTCCCTCAAGCACTATACTGACTTCAATAGAATTACCAGTAATTCTATATAAACACACAATACAGCATTACATTCAGCAATACAGCAGTCATTACATTCCTAGTTAGGTGTCCCCAAACTTTTGATGGCCAACCCATGTGTGACATGGTCCAACTGATCAGTGGTTGGGCAACATCAGCTATTTATTCACCCAGATTTATAGGTATCCGCTATCACTAGGTTGATATTTAAAGTCTTGCTCCATGTTGTAACTGTTCATATTTGAGGATTAAATAGTTTCAAGCTCATACATTACATACACCTTACAGCCTTACCGAGACCCCACGTGTTGCTCTATTGCAATTATACAGATTAAACTGGTAAATAAACACAAAACAGTGTCTTTGATAAAACAATGACAAGGAGACACAATGTCACCAATTTAAAGTACTGCTTGTATGAAGCACCAAAAGGGCTCATGTTGACTGATCAAGGTAACGAAGGCCAGGTAGGTGCTTTGCATCAAAGTGGTGAAATGTATGCAAACTAAACCCTTTGCATGAGGGTGCAATAACACCATGAGCGAAACTGATGAAAAGTGAGCCCTGATTAGGAAAAACACACCAGGAATTCTAGGAATCTCCACATCACAAAGAGTGTCGAGTTAAGAGTTTCTGTTAGGTGTGTTTAAGAAATATGACACATCATTAAAACACTGTCTACCTAAATCTACTGAAATGTACTCATATAAGCCAGTACTGTCACTTTCATATTTTATTTCAGCTCTTAAAAAACAATATCAGTCACAATTCATTCATATGGTTAAGCCCTAATATGTCTGCATGCATGTTACCTGTAGTGATGTTATAGATGCTGCGTGTCCCTCCAGCACAGCGAGGGGAGCGCACGTCTGCAGACACCAAACCCTGATCATCTTATCACAGCTCCCAGCCGCTAGCAGGGTGTTCTCGTAATTCACTGCCATGTCTGAGATTTCTGCAGCGTGACCCCGCAGGGTCGCCAGCAGACGCCCATCATCCGTGGCCCAAATCTTCACCAGACAGTCATCTGAACCCTGACAATACAAAGCACAAAGTCTCTTATCAAACACTTCTCTAAAATCAAATCATAAAATACAGCCTTGATCTTCATCTCCTGCTCGGCAGATGACAAACAGAGGTCATCAGGCCAATGCAAAGTAACCAACTTCTAAGACTGAACTGGTGTGGAAAGATGTATGTGCATATATGTTTAGAAAATCTGACATCACGTCTCCTAGAAGGATACATATTGGTATTACATACAGTCTAATGTATATAATTTATTTATATATATAATATATATTGACTGGAACATATTAACTTTGTATTTAGTAGATAAGATAGGTTTCTGCTTTTTCCTGACACTGAAAAATGAATATGAACTTATTATTATTATTATTATTACTATTGACTGAAAATCAATTCAATAAAAAGGTGGTCCCTGACTTTTGCACAGCACTGTAATTATAATTAATTGCATAATACACATGTGCACTACAATGCACAACACATTTCAGAAGTTCAGCAAAACAAAAGCAATACAACTCAACTTCTAAGAGTTAGGGCTGTACTCTGTAGATGAGTGGACTTCATCTGTGTTGGGTTATGTTCCTTGTTTGTAGTACGGAACTACTACAAAACAGTGTGGAAGTGTGAAACACTTTCTTGGACCAGACAGATAAACAGATAGAATTGGATAACCCTAACCTTTTTTAACACAACAATAAAATTTACAGTAATATACAGCATAAGTGCCTCATAAAACACAGAAGTAAATGGCTTTGGTGTTTCCTGATGCTATACTTTCCCGTGATATGGCCCTGTGTTGACCTTTTCATGTCAAACAACTATATTACAGCTGTCCAAGGGAAAACAAGTATCTCTAAAATGGCAACTTCACAGGAGAGGGCAAAAACCCAATTCGAATTTCAGTCAGTGGTTCCAGATCCGAGTGATTTTAGGCCATTTCTGTTAGTCCAGAGATCACGGCATTTACACACCATGTGAACAGCAGCTGTGCACAAATGATGCAAACAAATAAAAATAAATAAAAATGGAGCTACATGTTTTTCTTTGGACTGCAACACTATTTAGGATGATAACCACAATCGCCAGTGATGGAAGTCAGTATTAACACTATGAATGTAAACATCCATCAGTAGCCATCTAAATGTGTTTCTGTATAAATCAGTTCCATGTATGTAACATGTTTGTAATATGATAAATGATGCGTCACTGATTCGTCTCACCAACCATCCACATTCAAGCAAAAAGAAAATATATGTATCACCAGAGAAGCGCACATCTGCAACAAATACATAGCGTGTTGTGTCATTTACAGCCGTGATTAACTGTAAAGGCCCTTGAAGTAAGAACTGATTTCAATCAGTTCTTGCTCTGATTTCAATTCAGAGGCAAACTGGAAGTTGGAACTGAGTTCACTCTCAACGAAAACAAACTGGAATCAGCCCGAAGTGACAGGACAAGATGTGGAATTCTGTGACTTTCCATGAAACGTCTACTGGTCGACATGCTGCATGAACCATTAACAACAGATCAGCAGTTTAAATGCTAGATAGCCAAATGACACTATCAATGACTTTTATATAAGGTCTTTTCATTTGTACAATAAAGGCCCCTATCAATAATATAAACAGATCAGACAGAAAGATAGATAGACAGAACTGGATAAACCTAAACGTCTTTAACACAACAATGCAATATACAGTCTATCGACAGATAACACTCCAAACAAAACCTATTCAAATCAGATTTAAACTGCAGTATCTGGGCTCAGATACTGATACTCTTTTACATCCACCAAATAAGCTGTCCAAGTCAACAACACAGCACAGTTCTGCATAAATCATTAAAACAATTTTTAATGGAAATATTTGATCATTAAAACCAATAACTTTTGGGTGTTTTTATATTTATATTATATTTATTGTTATATTTATTTATTTTATTTATTCCTTATATTTTTGGGCAGTGTTTTCAAAAATAGAGTCTTGATCAAAGTGTTCTTAATGTTGATGCACTTCACTATTTAAAGAGGTTAGTTTAAATTGGTTTGAATTGGTTTTTACCTGGCTTTAATGGACCACCCATCATGTAATGTTTACATAACATAAGAGGAAGCTGGCAAAGGTGTTAAAAGCAGCCAGCCATGGAAAATGTTCAAAACATCCGTTCAACAGCGATCTTGGTACTTAAAAACAGTATATGACAGTTACAATACATATAAATACCAATAAACACAAATATAGCAAGAAGATATATTTGTTATTGATATCTGGCTAACACAGGTTTGGTTCCTGACACTCGCTGCACTCCAGGTGTTGCATGAACTCCATCAGCAGCCCCAGATTTAATTTAATAAAGGGCTGATTAGATAAACTAGGTCGTAGATGGTAACTGTAAATACTGGAGGTTTGGATTTGGAAATGGCACAGAGGCTAATTCCATCTCTTCCTGTCATCCCAAGCTGATTTCCACCGGTTTTAGGAGGAGGTCTCAGTTTCAACTACAACATTCAGTGACACATGAAACATCATTGTGTTGTTTATTCGTGTTTGTTCTAATGTCAGTGCAGTAAGTGCTTTACTGCCCACATAAACAGCTTTATATGTAATGTTCTCATGTGGCCTCAGGCTTTCACACCGCACTGGGTATTAATGATAAACAATTGGATTATTATTACCGATAATTTGCTATGTTTTGACTGTTTCTCTCGCTGACATATTTCCCTGATTTCATTTACAATGCCACGGCACTCATCACGATCCATCGCTGTCACAGCCACATCTCAAACCGCGGCAAAGACGGTTCTAATGACGACGAGCAAAGCAGCACACAAAAGAGAGCGATACCTGCAGCGCTCGACTTCAATTAAGACCCATCGTTCAAGAAAAACAATAAGATATCTGCAGCAGAGGCCAAAGCCGAACACAAAAGCAATGCTACTGCTTCACTCGAATGTACACTGCTGGATATCGGAATGATTAAAACTATCCTAATTGAGTTGCGAAAGCGTAAAAGCAGTTTGATACACAGCACACGTTCCACTGCTTCAAATGCACACGGAACGCGTTAAAGAGTAGCAGCGTGGGCCCCAGGACATGTAGCGTTAGGCGCATTCCTGAAGAAGCATGTTAAGCACAGACAGAATGCCAATGACACACTGGCTAATAGCTCTGGAATATGAAGGAGATGATGATTCTATTCTTGGCTTTCTGCCAGAGCCACAAAAGAAACCATGCACACACAGAGACACACCCCCAACACACACAGCGAGCGAGAGAGAGTGAGAGAGAGAGAGAGACAGAGGGGAGGGATAGGGAAGGAGAAAGAGAAGGAGAAAAGGATGGAAGGGAGGGAGAGATGGGAGGGAGTAATCTTTGCTGTTCAGCCATTTTTGGAGATTTAAAAAACTATTGCGGAAGAAAATGGAACCCAAGAGTGCAGGAGCAGACATCAGCAAAAGAAGAAAGCAAAGAGAGAAACCACCCAGGAAGCCTAAAAATAAGGCTCTGACAACATGAACAAACACATGACAGAGCTACATCAAAGGCTGCATACCAGAAATGAGATTACTCACACTATCGCCACTTTCATAGGAAGTATGGAGACATGCAATATTGTAGTATGGCTAACAATACCGGAAAAAACCTCTCATGCATTAAATGTACATCAATTCCATATGAATAAACTACATCACGCAGCTTTTTCCCCTTTCAATTGACTCAGTAAGTCAACCCTGATCATATCTCCTCGGCAAAACACCTCACGTTATACTAGTGGCTTAAATAAGCAACGTGTCTGTTAATCAGTAAAATGAGATCTAATGCAAATATCACATCAATCCCAACATCATTACAACAATTTCCACCTTTGTACGCAGCTACTGCTATTATTTACTAATAAAGATAAGGCACTGGCATTAGCATGCATGTCAGCACTAATGCAAATTGGAAAAAAAATATGTCCATAATAATCACAACTGTTGCCCAGAGTAAATAAACTGAATAATAAACTGCTGCTCAGGAGGAAATGCCGCACACATTTGAATCACTTACATTCAATGCTGCACTCTTTTCAGTGTATGTATGATCTTACTTCTATTATTCCTATTCTTATTATTCTACAGCTGTGAATTATTCAGTAATTGCTATGAAACTAAATATACGTGTAGGGTGCGGTGAAACTGAAGCGAGAACCCTCATACAGTCTTAAGAGGGTTTATGTGGAGCCATTCAGAGAAAAAAGGCATGGATGCAATTTCGGGAACAACCTCAGTAGGAGGTATTCAGCATCAGGTGCAGTCAGTAACTTTTAAACCCCAAACTCTGGCATCTGAAGGACTTCTAAAGGACCTAGAAGTTCCACAGGGTCAAACAAATGATGTGGGAATGACAAAGAGCATTATCGACAAAACTGCTCAGTGTTTTTGGCAGGGTCCTTCTTTGAACCCACACTTCAGCTCCTCGCTCTCATAATTTGCATATGATACAGATAAAAACTGAGCAGTAAAAAAGGCAACGACATGTTCGGAAACCCAACTATATATCAGGGTCTCGAGGGATCGATCCTTTGGCAAACATATAGGGGTTTATCAGAATATTTTGGCCAATGTGAGATTAAAATACAGGGCTTTATATGATTTGAATCATATAAATACAGGTTAAAAGCTTATTTGATTTACTGGTTTAAAAAGTACATAAATAAAACTCCTCTGCAAGGTCAAAAGGTCACTGTGTACAAAATCTGACATCTTTGACAGAGACATCTTTGGAGACCCCTCATCTTATTACTCAAGGTCATTCTAAAAACTTTGCCCATCATTTGTGTTCTACTGCGTCCACATGGCACAAAGTGCTTGGACCCCGATGATTGCCATTTACTATGCCATTTGTAGACAGCCGTTTAGCTCTCATAGCAGGCACAGTCCACGGACATCAGCAAGCCAGCTTCACCGCTCACAAAACACACCTCTGTTTTCATGTTTCAGTAACAATATATTCATTCTGCTCCACCATTAAAATGAACTAGTATATCTGTGGACTGGCTGCGTTTGGTGGAGGAGGGAATCTTTCTCAGACCTCTCTGCTGACAGTAGAATCCCACCCTTCTGCAATTAAAAGTTCTTTATATCTACACAAATTACATAAATGACATGTTCAGCCTTCACAACAGAGAGTTACATCTTATTGCTTTAAGCTTCTCATGTCAAGACTGAATTTGATTTCTGAGATTCTGTGTTACAGTTTGTATTATAGGAGCAGTGGAATGTTTGTGTGTCATATTTCGATACATATTTCGAAGGATTTATTATATTCTACTATAAGACTACTAGTACAAGCAAAACAAAAAGGACTGAGTAATTCTTGAATTATAGCAAATATTGCTAGTCTGGAACTGCTGGTGGTTCCATTGAGTTAAGTCTGTGTCAATTATTATATAATCGTCTAATCACAATTGCTTGAGATGATCACAATTATTTCAACTGATTATAATTGTTGAAACGTTTATTTCCCACAGTTCTAAGTCGTTTCACCATCATTGTTTTACAACAAGCCAAAAGTCTGATGTATTTTCATCAGGAAACACATTCCTTGACCTTTGAGCGGGTGCTATAACAAGTTTTGCGGACTGTTTGTTTGCTTGTCTGTTTTTGCTTATAGGTAGCTGATCAGCTTAAGCTAATTTTAGCATGCTCTTAGAATATGATTTTAGAACACTTACAGAACATGTTTTTGCTCATAATCTTACAGTTTCAACAGAAAAATTCCAGCATTGCTTTACTACACACATATCGCTGTATAACTGCAGTTGTGAGTGAATGTGTGCACACAGCAGTCCGGTATTTAATTTTATGCCAGTACAACCCAGTGTTAATTACAAAGAAAAGGGCTGCCTTGGCTGCCTTTTAGCTGCCTTGGCCTGTACTTTAATTTAAAACAATTAACTAATCACATTAATCCCTATTATATCCATGATAAATAATTTTCAGTTAAATGTTTGGGATTGTGATCAGTAAAAATGCGTAAAAAACTAAAAACATACATATCGTGTTCTTATGTTCCCTTTTGAAATGTATAATTAGGAATCTCACACGTAGCAAGCCACATCCAATTAAACGGGACCAATTATCAATCAATCTTCAATCTTCTGACAGCAGGGTTCCTTCCCCAAGTCTAGAGTTTAAGGGGGTAAACAAGGACACAGGTAGAAACACTACAGGTATAGAGTTGGGGTTCACTGGGCCTCACTGAGACCCAGTATACAGAACACTCTCACCCCCTATCATCCACTACTAAGAACTGCAAACTCATCTGCATTACAGTCTACATTATCACACGTTCCTACAAAACTAGAAAACTACAAAACAGAACAGTAACATGCCAAACATCAAGCTGAAGTCCTGGTCACAATTACCAAATTTCACGCGATTTCACTGGCATCATGAAACAAACCTACCAAATTACATAGGACACTACAGTAGCATGAATAAGGTCCACAACGAGAACATCTGATAATTACGTCTTCAATGCAAATGTGAAGCAAGCTATTCATGGAGAACAAATTCTCTGTAAGCTGCATCATTTTTCTGACCTTGATTCAACAGAACCTCTGTGGTTGGAAAACATGAACACAGTCACACATACCCACATACCATTTGAAGGATCAACACAGGATACTGAGTAGCAAGTCTTAGAAATTCCAAAATCGACAGGATCCTAACTCTTCAAACAGCACTACAAAAACACCTTTGTTGGGAAACAGCATCAATGCACAGCTGCGTAGTGCTGACTACAGGGTGTGAAAATGCACTATCATAAATAATCCAGTCTCATTTTATCTGCTTCTGTCAGTCATAGCACAAACACAAACACAAACACAAACACGCATGCATGTACACAGGACGCTCACCGTAAAGATTCGGCGGCCGGTCCGGTCGAAGGCAACGCAGTACACAGAAGACAGGTGTCCCAGAATCCTTTTGTGCATCTTCATGTGTGAGTAAACAGCTGTGGGGAGTAGTTGACCCAAACGATATGATCCATTCAGCCTCCGACTGTGGGATGTCTCCACTGTGTGCACACACGGGATAGACAAGGAGAAGCGTTTTATCACATGTAAAGTTGCCATTTTTGAAGATACTTGTTTTTATTAGACATCAGTAAACATGAATACAGTGAAAAAGCAAAGTGGAGTTCATGTTTTCAAAAAATAGTAGCTGGTATCTTGTGAGGCAGTTTGAAGAACAAAGTTTGGATCCCTATTTCTCCTAAAGGCCCTCCGCCACTGCATGGCTTTATTACATTTCATTATCAGCACCCTTGATTTCGCATAACTAAGTACTGACTTGAGCTAATCCAAGTATTAATGATAACTACATATAACACTGGACGTCCATGAGAATAAGCAGGCACCTTTACAAACACAAAATCACAACCTACGCTTTTAATATTATTGTTTTTCTGAGCAAAATGTAGAAAATAAATACAGTCTATTTTAATAGGTGACCATAACTTTGTCACAGTACTAAAATAATAAACTGTACTACAACTAATGTAGTGCCTTTCTACTTTAGCTGGACCATAACTGTTAGTTTCAATGCATTTCTAATAATTACAGATCAACTATGCTTTGCATAAAGCCCCCAAAAGGTACTGAATTTTTCAATAATAAATAAATGAACAAAAAACTATTATAAATGTTTCATAGCAGTGTGTGCTAAAGAACTATTACCTAGCAGAATGTGGACAAAAGTACTATATTACATTACATATGCAACATATATATGAATATATATATAATTGCATGGACATGTTTTGGTGCCAGCTTGTAAAATTATACATATTCCTGATTTTCTAAATGAAAATACTGGTAATTAACACATCCTCTATGAAGAGTGCAACTGTCTGCACTTTCTGCACTCACTGTTCCAGTTTTTCTCTTTTGACACATTGAAAACAATGTATGAAAATGTCAAAAATAGTGAAAATGCCTTTATATTTGTACAGAGCATATTTCATATTTTAATATTTTTCCAAATAAATATTTAAATCAGCAAATAAACTGCAATTTTACATACAAATAGAAAAACATGTAGAGGATGTGTTGACCTAATTTTACTTAAAATAAACAAAACATGTAAATTAGCTAGTGGTGTCCAAACTTTAGCATAAGACTGTATACCTCATTACCAGCAGAATAAATCACTAAAACAGTAATGACTTTAATAGACCTGATTTAAACATGCACATCATTTAGACATTAATAAATATGATATAGTTCACACACTCTCTGTGCAACAACTGTTAAAACATGCTGAATTAAATGTATTTACATTCTTATGGTAATTATGCACATAAAACCAAGGCATCGTCTTTTTCACAGCTTACAGCCCCATTTAAAGCTCCTATTTCCAGACATGCAGCCATCAGCACTTGAATGAACAGAAGGCCATATTTATTTCAGCACACACAACCACCACAGCCAATGAGAAGTGGCTTACCAATGTTGGGCGGGCTTCCATAGATGACGGGCGGCTCGGGTGGCCTGCCACAGTGCAGGGCTGCGAGGGCGGACCCCTTCCATACCACGTGCTTACAACCTGTCAACATACACAAAGCACTGTCAACAACCACATGCAGACGGAGCGAGATTGGGCCCAAGGCTTTAGAGGAATGTGCTAATAATCCAGTCATTACCATTAACAGACACATATTTGTCTGTTTGTCAACACATTGCTGTTGATTCTGTTGTGTTCTCTAGGAGAGTAAATGCACCCTTGCAGAGAAAAGAAATAGATTCTGAAATGCATTATTAACACTATTAACATGTAATACATTACAAGCGTATAATGCCTGCCATTCATTTCTATGACAATCTTACACCGTTACTTTGATATTACCAGCTATATTTAAACTGACCTCAGTACTGACTCTGAATGACGCTTTCTTTATGATACTTCCTTTAAAATCATATCTCAAAAGTGGGTGTGGCATAAACCAGAAATGAGTGCTGGAAGTGGGTCTATGCACTGACTGCAACAGATTGCAGACTAAGCAAGAACAGCTACAATGTACTGCAGACAGCCAATGTAGATTTTGAGGACGGATGCTATGCTGTACCTTACTTACATTTCCAAGTGAAAGAATACTGACATTTAATAGATGCAGAATTTCCCAATAATTTTCTGTGGTAAGCAGCTCACTCACTTCCATAGAAGTACTGAATTCCGACACCTCGAGAAGCAGAAATGAATCAGTGTGCATCTGGGAAAAGGAAAGGAGGTAATGCTCACTCTTATTGGTGCGTAGCAGTGACTGGCGCCCGACTCCCAGTAACGAGTTAACTCCAGGCACACTGGCTGGCACCTCCCTCTCCAAAAGAGGACCCACGCGCTCACACACTTTCAACAAGTGATCCGCAGAAATGTGCCTATACAGCTTCACCTGCACACATGCACAGAGTGAAATGTTATACAGCAGACATGCGCCACTATTACAGACAAAAACAATGTGCTGCACATCAGCTACACACAGAACACAATTCTGATCAATCCAGAGAAATACATAGAAACAAACACAAAATACATATAAATTAGCTGCCATTTAACACGTACATCAGGGCTAACATAAGCACGAATCTGGTCACTTGGAGAACCCACCAATGCTGGGTTGGATATTAAATAATACTAATAATATAATAATTGATATTAAATGAATGTCTTTGTTTTTCTTTTTATGGCATGCTTTCTTTCCAGCATCAGTCTAATCCGTCCACAGTCTCCAGGCTGCTCTTTATCTGCCAGTTCAGCATACACTCTTGCAACGCTTTGCCAGTAATTAATGTTGCTTTAATTGCATTCAGCATTATCCTATTGGTCCACATACGGCGGCCCCTTGAGCTCGCGCGCGCGCGCGCCCGCACGCACGCACACGGCGAGAGTGGAGCCACTGATGCTGATTCGTATCTTAAGCCCACCACAGCACGCGCACAGGGCGGAGGACGCTGTCAAACGGAGAACTGACGACATGCATGTGTAATTAGGCAGCTATAATGGTCACTGCCTTTAACGTACATAATGCACTACGCGTGATAAAAATCCTGATCGGTGCGCGAGAACGAAATGCAAAAATATCCAGATCCTTTTAAAAACACTTAAATCTCACATATTTAGCATCATATTTAATCTCTGTCGTTATTGTAGTCCAGTTTAATTAAGGCTGTCTTATTATTATCATTATTATTATTATTATTAATATTAATTAGCCCATTAGTGTTATTAATGTTATTAATATTATTATAAATGGTGTTATTACTATTATTGCTATTACTGTTAATAATTACAATGATGCAATATTAAAACAGTCCTGCTATTATTACGATCGCCATTATTATTATTACTATTATTACCATTATTATTACTATTATTATTATTATTAATAATAACATTATTGTTTTGTTAGTGTGTGTGCTGCGGTCGGCTCGTTGATCGTCTGCCGAGCGTAAATCACAATTTAAAAAAAAAATAATAATAATAATAATTAATAAATGCTCTAATAATAAAATAGCGCCCACCCCAGGTGGTGGTGATTCTGCTCCTTCTGTACGAATTTAATGAAGCGAGCTTCGAAATCTAAACCCTGAATTAACCACAACACACACACAGACAGACACACACACACACAGCCGTGCACACACACTAACACACACCTCCGAGTCAGCGCACACCACGCGCACGAGAAACGCGTTCAACTATTATTTTCTTTCTCGCAGCGCAAAAGCCCTCTTAAAGCCCACCCGAGAGAAGTTGGGGGGGGGGGTGGCAAAAAACACGCCGCGTGCTGTTGTCTGTAGCAGCCCATGAGATAAAACAGTCTGTGTTAGTTACGCAATCTGATGGGAGGAGGAGGAGGAGGAGTGAGGGAGGGGGGAGTGCACGACAGGGGGGGGGGGGGGCAAATAAATTTCCAACTTAAAAAAAAAAGCAAATATCATCAAGTGGAATTCCTATCTTCCACCCTCACAACAAAACCACGAATTCCTTCCTGGTTGCATCCCAACCCTGTGTGTGAAAGACCCCTATAAATAACCCCCTTTTATTTGTTTACTTTTCCGGAAGACTAATTAATAACCTAATCAATATCATATCAATTCTGTTTACCTCTCCACTCGTCTGTGCAACTGTCCTCCTTTACGTCTCGCGCAAAAGGAAGAGTCACTTCCAGTAAGGGGGGAAAAAAACATCAAATTGGGAGAAAAAAATCCTGCTCCTCGCGCTCTGTTAAATTCCCGATCAAAATAGCAGGAAAACAGTGGGAGCAGTTAAAATATGATAAAGTGAGGTAAAAGCATGTGTCTTTTAGTGAGTGTGGCTGTATTGCACGGAGCAGGGCGCCTCCATCCCGCCCAGCTCTCTCTCTCACTCACTCTCTCTCACACACACTGGCGCACTGATCCCTCCTCCCCGCGCGCGCGCACGCACACACACTCACACACTCTGCCCCTTCCAGCACAACACTCATGACGTATCTTTATTTCTACTACATTTTCCTCCCTAACTCTTTAAACCTATGGTCACCCGAAAACGCAGCCCCCTTCGGGTCAGAGGCTCGGGCGCAAAGTGCAAGCCTGCTCCTCTGCTTCCTCCAACAACTACTTTCTCAGCATTCTGGAGGTGGTGGGCTTTTTTTTCTTCCTCCTGATTTAAAAATTGCGGGAAATTCAATTTCTTATTTTGCCCCCTCTAAAAAAGTTTTTCTCACTTATAGGGAGCCCTTACCAAATTTTCGTAACTCCCAGGGTGCTCCTTCCCGGTCCAGTCTATTCTTTTAGGCAGCAGCTGTAATGGAAAAAACAGGAATGCTGGCTTAGGAAATCTGGAAGGTCAGAGGATGGAAATTTAAAAAAAAAAAATTAACTAGAAATCAGCGATGGATTAGCACGCTGAACTACAGTGCGGCGAGATGCAGCGCCCGAGTAGCCTTGTGCAGCTTACCTCCTTCTGCTGAACCTCCCGAATCAGGGTCTGGAAAGGAGACAAAAACGCCGAAATATGTCACAAGCTCGCGCAGGGAGGTAGTTAATGATCTTAAACACCAAAATTTACCCACCTCCGCCGCGTCCTGACACGGTCCAGCTTCTAAAAACCGGGCTATTAGGAAGTACAGTTCTGCCAGGGAGGAAGAATACACGAGCTACATTACATGGACGCTGTGAGAAAACACAGCTATATCTTTAAAACAAACCCTCAAGTTCGCGGACCTCCCGGCGCCTTCTACTCACCAGATTTCAACTGCGCGACGCGTTTGCTGTCAGTGGCCATGTTTTTTTTACGTTGTTTTGGGGCTGAAGGAGAAGGTGCGTGTGGCCGTAGCTCGGCTGCCCTGTAGTTGTCAGTGTTTGTTCACCACCAGGAAGAGCTGCGCCTCCATTCACCCAGCAGCACTCGCACACAGACAGACACTCAGGCGGAAGAAGTTCCGGCCACGTCTCTCTCAGTCTTCCGCCCTCCAACAAGTAGTTCCTGCTGGAACACAACGAGCCGCGAGCGAAACGTTAGCCAGGTTCAGACATTTTAGGGCACGCTGTTGTGGTTTCTTTTTTTTCCTTCTGAAGGATGAACTCGAGGATCTTGAGGGTCTGCTTTCAGTCCCAACGCCCCCCTCCCGCCCTCCAAAAAAGCACGAGCCTCTTTCGCGGAGGGATCTCAAGCACAGAACGGTACACACATATACAGAGAGAGAGAGAGAGAGTGAGATAGAGGGAGAGCGAGAGAGAGAGAGAGGAGGAGAGTCGGGGGAAGGCATGTCGCAGAATTGGCATTTATATTGCTACGTTGATAATATTAATTATTTTTATTTCTTCTCTTTTTTCAACATCGTTTATACGTGCTAACATCTTCCTCGGGTGACGCTACCGCTGCCATGTTGTCTCGCGCTAACAACAACAATAAGGCTTAGCCCACTAAATTTACCCCACACCACCGATTCACCTCTGATTTCTATCCGTTTTTTTAAACGTGCTAGTCCGTTTTGGGGCTGTTAATTAAGCCTCGGGAACCCACCCCCTTCTCTTGGGGTCGCCGTTTGGGTTCGGAAGTCCTCCATTTCTTTCCCAAATCCGAGCAGGCAGGCAGTAAAATGGGGGAAGGGTAGTAAAACGGGGGGAATGTAATGAATTAAACCTCGTCAGTTACAGGAACCCACGTCTAATAGCAACAACAGATGATGGACGACGTAGATAAACACAAAAAGGTTTAATTTGTGGGTTTCTTTCAGCTTTTCTGGGGGGTATTTCGTCATGTGAGCACTATGAAATCTTTAGTGTAGTAATAACTAAATATAATATCAGTCAGAAGTGGGTAGTAATTATTAATCATCTACATGTACCTTAGTATATTATAGATGAATTTGTCTTCTGTACCTTTAGTGTTGTTTTTACTTCTACTGAAGTCTGTTAGTGAGTAAAGGTATCTACTTTTTATTCAGTTACACATTTAGTCATTTGTATTTAAATATTAATTCCTTTTTAATGTTTTCTGTTTTGTTGTTGACTTGTAGTTGGTCAGATCTCTGACTTTGGAGCTTATTTTTGACTAAAATAATAATACAAGCAGAAAGATCAAGCCATGCCAACTTTAGTACCTGTTCTAAAAGATGCTGAATTTATTAAGAAGTTACACTGCAGCTCTAAAAGTTACTCGATACCCAAGTAGCTTTTTGACCCGATACTTTTATTGATTTAGGCTGTTCTAACCCACCTCTGTTTACAGTTAAGTGTTGGTCAATATGAATCTCCCACTCGTTTTCCTAAGTGGTCAGTTCAAACGTCATTCGTGGTAATAAAGATAAATAGAGGTTGTAATCCATTTGGGCCCTACAAGAGGTGGTGTGAATTTGACACCAACACCAGGCCTGTATGTATCATCAATTGTATTATCTCTGACTGTTTTCATACTGTGGGCCGAACTTCGGGTACATAACTGTTCACTTACAATCTTGGTAGCTGTGCCGTACATGTAAACTTCTTGGGCCAGGTTACGCACACAGGATATGCTTGCTTTCTAGTCTGTAAAAGCTTTCTGCTACATAATCTTAACTGACATTGTAATTCAGGTCAAGACTAAATGTGATCTGTGTCTGGGAAAACCAGGCCTGTGTCGTTGATGGAAAGGTCTTGTTTAAAGGCTTTTACTTTGAGTCCACTTCCCCGAGACGCTGGTGTAAACCCGTCTTGCTCAGACCTTTGATCATTTTCAGTTCAGTTACAAGTATTACCTCATTCTTTGGAAAGTTCTGCCCGAGTCACAGTAAAGTTTTGTGCTGGTGATGATGGGAGGACAAATTGAAAGGCCTTGGCAGGGCTTGCTCATTGGCCTTTTTTTCATCTTGTGTGTTTGTGTGAGTCGGGAACTGAAACAGAGAGAAAATAGCAGTACAACAGAAAAAAAGTGCTGCGCTGAATTTTAAATCCAGAGTACATTATGAGTATTATGTAGCTGTCCTTTAGTTTAGTATACTTAACTTTAATTGTGTTGATGTTGATTTATTTTTGTTTTCTTGTAAAAATTGCTGTCATGCTAAATCAAGAAACTGCTACTAAAATTTTAGATCTGTGATCCATGCACATTTAACAAATGGCTGACTGAAAAAATGTAGTTTTACAAATTTCCCCTCTAAATTTAATTGAGTTGATCAGTCAAAAGTGGTCTGAATTTTGCTCTTTTAGTTTTGTATTGGAGCTACTAGCTAAAAGGTAATAGACGCATGTGTCACCAAATATAATCACCCACTTACCTCATATTTGCTAAACTGAAGTTGTAAGAAACATCATACACCAGAACATGTTGGCTGCTGCATTATGTTTGGGTAAAGGGGAAAACTGAGTAAAGTAGATATTTCCCCGACAAAGCATTTTTAAAACAGGCCATTTTGTCTATTGTCTACAAACATTCTTATTTAAAAGAAACATGATCTCAATACGTGTCCTTAAAACATATCACTACTGTCCAATGTATAAAGCAAGTATCTCTAAAATGTTAATTTCACAGGAGAGGGCAAAAATGGAATTTAATGGAAGTCAGTAAAACCAAGTGTTTTTTCCAAGCCATTTCGGGCCATTTCTGTTGATCCTTCATACAATGTAAACAGCTGCTGTGTTCAAATTATAAAAAAGTAAAATTTAACTGAAACAGAGACGCATGTTTTCCTTTGAAAAGTGATGATATTAAAATAGAGATATGGTGATTTTAATTTTTATTTATTTATTTATTTATTTTTAACCAAGGCGTATTATATTCCATTGATTGTTATTCAGTAACTAACTAGTAAACAATGCATATTGGCTGAGCTGTTCTTAAAGGGGAATTCCGCCAATTTTAAACAAAACTTTGAGAAACCTTGAGAACCAGCATTTTTGCCTAAAACCTTTTTTAAATCCATTCAAGATGACGAGTTACATACGGTGCTTTTTAGGAACTTAGCTTTTCAGGTTTACCACTATGTTCCATATGAACCTACATATAAAAACTAAGACCACACATGTGACACATTTAATAACTAACAAAAACTGACGTATTTGATGTTCCCATTATTAGCATTGTAAAGGAATCTGTAAGCTTGTCTGTAAGCTTCTCTACAAGCAACCAATTCCATCTGATACGTAATAAGTATTTACAATACAAAAATTGCACCATAGATGGATAACACTAATATTTTACATCAGTTCAAACTTCGGCCCTGTTCTACTTTTCACACTGTATGTTTCCATCAGGTGCTGTGGTCTTGTTTTGATAAGATGGAAGATGGCTCATATTGCTTAATGAAAATAGATCACATGGTGGTGCAGAAACAAAATTAGTGTCATTTGTGTACATTCACATGTGAGAGGAAATCTAACATGACAGAAGCCTTAATATGTCTTCGCCTGCCGATCCGCACACTTTGCGTACAGGACTCTGCAATAGCTCTGCTCAACCACTGGAGGTCAGGATCACTCAGGTGTCCAAAGTGCAGAGGCCAAATAGGGGTCAAAGGTTACCAGGCCAAACAGGAAGGAGGATTTTGGTGTTAGTTTGATATCGGTTTGTGTAGGACGATGGGGGTTCTATAGGCTGGATTCATGGACAGGCGAGCTAGTATGTCCAGTAAAAGGTTCCCTTTGGTTTTTGCTTGTGTTTGCTGAGCACAGCCATCTGTTCAATGGTCCACCAGTCCACCACAGTGGTGAACCACTCTGGCCTTTCTAACCTGTCCTTAACCATATTTAATGTAACAAGCAAGAACTGAGAGCTTATTCATGTCCATCCAGTACATTTCATCATTACTGGTGAGTTGTACCATGATAGATTAGAAATGAAATGATTAGATGGAGATTTAGATCCTTTAGATTAAAAATTTTAATGATAAGTTTTGAATGAATTCTAATTATGTCTCTACTCAATCATTTATGAGAAAGGTAATCCTCTAACATCTCTGCAGTTAAGGTTGAGTTCTTTATTGTTTTGTTGGCGCTATCAACTAAATATTCAGGTTGATCATTTTATTTTAGAGCCAAAATCCATCAAAAAGAGAAGAACATCACCTAGCAAATTTCAGTTCCTTGAAAAATGCTTAATGTGGTAAAAAGTTCCTCTACAGTTCTAGAATGTATTCAGTTCTGTAGTTTTTTTAGACCTGGTACTTTTAAACATCTTCCCAGGTTGTGTTTTGGAAAGATACCCTTCGTTTTACGTAGCTACTATTTTAGAGAATAAAAAACGTTTCTAGTTACCTGCTAACATAAGTGTTACACAGTTGTTGGGCAATGTCATTGATGAGCACAGAGCGAATGACAGGTTTGGGGTTGGCTCCTCTGTATGGTTCTGAACAATTTGTAGAAAATGTCTAATTGCAGTGTTTTCTGACCAATATTGTGATTGTGATATAGATGCAGTTATTGTCTCAAAATAAAGCTCTGACCTTGAACACAATGTAACATGCCAGAATACCAGTTAACCAGCTCTGACCTGTATCCTCATTTACTAGAATATTTGTTTCACATTTTGAACATGCTATTTAGATGTTTGGTTAAGCAATGTGTATTAAGGCGACTGTATTATTAACAGCTTAGCTGTTGGAAAAAGATATAGGGTTGGTATCGTTATTTGTTACTAACATAATAAAATGGTATTAAGGCACAACTAGTATATTGTTAAAATAATAGTAATAATTGTAACATTAAAATTTAGTTACAATTAATTAGACAGTATTTCAAATGAAATTAATATCCCCGCTATCCAATAAAAACATGAAAATCTCCATGTTTGTGGATTTTGACTTTAATGCATCATTTGAACACGGCAGCTGCTGTTTACACTGCGTGAAAATGATGAATAGACCAACAGAAATGTCCGAAAACTGCTTGGACAAAAACTCTTAACACTAAAGTTAAATGAGGTTTTTGGCCTCTCCTGTAAAGTTTCCATTTTGGAGATGCTTGTTTTTCTTTGGATAGTGATGTAATGTAATGTATGCAGTTATGACAATGAGGAGTAGAATACAGAATACAAGCTTTAGATTTTTTCATATTTGTGCATCTCTTGACAGAGAAATAAAAAGCAGTCACAAGTGCAGGGACTGACCTGATAAGAATGTAAATCTAATGTAAATAAAGTCCACTAGTGAAGAATACATTTGCACAGTATATATTTAAACAGAATCTTTAATTAGAAGCAGCACGACAGATGCCTAGGGAGAAGTTCTGCTGCTCGGCTTAGAGGTTAATTCTAGCTGCCTCTGTGTCTATATTAGTCTACATTTACCTTTAGCTTTCAAACGAGTCTAATTTCACATGTCATTATCATACTTCATCTTTCAAAGATTAGCATCCTTCAGGGACAGTAACAGCGAACAGCAGGAATTTACAACTTATTGTCCTGGCCCTTTGAGTGATCTTGGGTCTGTCCAATGAGAAACAGCCATTCAATTTCCCCTTTCTGTTCCGATCTCTTTGTGGCACTGCTGACCTTTCACTTCCTGACATCAGCAGTTGTATTTAGCGGGGGTGTGTGTGTGTGTGTGTGTGCAAGTGGTTGTTCAGGATCACATGTGTCTGTGTATAGAGAAGCCTGATGAAAGGCCTTTGTGGCAATCCCTCGGACCCTCAAGAGCTTTCCACCGAGTTAAAAATACAAACTCAACCTAAACCAAGGGCACCAGGAACTTTTGTCCATTTACAACTAATAATGCTTCTGTTCAAGGCACGGAATCTGCGGCGCGAGCAGCCACGAAACGGCACAGAGAACACCTCTTTGTCTTTTATTTGTTTTTATTTGAAAACATTTTTCACAGACAATATTCCAAACCAAGCAGGCGGACCTCCAGAACCACGTCAAAGATTCCATTTCAGAACGCAACTCTCAGAATCTTCCAGCACCCCTCGTTTATTGCTGTGGTTATGTGCCGTTGTTAAGGGTCATATTCAAATTAGCAACTTTAAAAAGTTCAAAAAACGCCCTAATCCGCTCAAAAAACAGGAAAACAAAACAAAAACAATTTGGAAAATTCAATGAACTGCAGCGACTTTTCTCTTAGTCTCGTTCTTCCTCGTTCATTCACACGTATTAAGAGGTTCCAATTATAAAGTCCTGAAGACTCCCTCTACACACTAAACTCAGGAACCGGAATGTCCAGACTGCTTGTTCAGGACATGTGGGTTACGAGTTCTGGCGGCACAAACATTAACCACGTGCTGTTATGTTACCGGACGTGACGGAGGGCACGGATTCCAACTGACTAAATGTTATGAACTGATATGGCAGCTGCTGGTGAAACATTTAAGAAAAAAAAAAAAGAACAACTTTTTCTTTTTGTTGATAGATCTGTCCGTCTTGGTGGCAAAAAAGGAGAACTGGGGAGGCATGGGACTGGGAGGAGTGTGAGTTTGCTGAAATCTACAATGACAAGTCTAAAAAAAAAGTTAGCATCTTACAAAATACTCAATAAAGAATACAAAAATTGTTTTTCGATTCCCCAGAAAACCAACTAGAGTCACTCCTTGGCCTCAGCCTCGGCGGTCTCAGATTCCTACAGAAGAGAGAGAAAGACAACCGGATCATTTGACTGCATTCGGTGTACCGAAACTGTTGTGAAAAAATATCAGCACTTGTGTTAGTTTTATTGTCTGATGAAAACAAAACCACACAGTTAGTTCCTCAGAATGTACATCACACCTTTACAATGAGAAAAGACTCCAAAGCATTATAAAGTACTTACCCAACCAAGTTTGGAAAGACATATCAAGTATTATACACCACAAAATTAAAGGGGAATTCCACTGACTTCCACTCAAAATGTAAGATTTAAATCATGCAGAGTTGTTTAATAAAATGTGCCGAAAAAACTTGTGTCAGAACTGTTCATATTGGTGGCGACAGGAACCAGACATCTCAAGAGTTTAAAGCTGTAGCACCAGGCAAAAGTTTTAAAACAGCTACTTATATAAGTTTCAGAGTTTCCTTATGTTTATTTTAATGCTTTACTTTAGAATGAAACTGAGGGCATTAAATTATAATATAGCACTCATAATATATAATGAAATTAAAATAATGAAATTATGCAGTCCACCTTAAAACCTCCAGACAGGAACTCCCCAGGAGGAGGAAACCGTTTCCTTAACCTGCAGTGGAGGCTGATAGAACATATGTAATATATATTTTTCTAAGCAGTTTTGGGTTAATTCTATTTCTCTGGCCATCAAGAATATTCACCAAACTGAAAGGGGAACTAGAGCTTTTACACTGGGCAGAAAAAGAGATCAAACTTAAAACTCACACAACTAAATATTTATTAGGGGTGGAAATATGGAGAAATATAATACTGTGGTTCATCATTAGTATATGTGGTATATAAGGATATGTACTGTTTCAGACTCATCAGTTGGAGCTGTTAAGGTGCGTCTAAACATTTGACTGGTACTGTATATCACAGAACCTAGTATATGAAATGGTAACAAGTACGCTGCCCCATGCCCGCGACACCCGATGCCCGTTTTACGAGAGTTTTGAAAAGAGGTTTTGGCTAAAATGCATTTACGGGGACCTGTTGTGCTTTTTAGGCTTTCCTCTTTTCTTTTAGTGTTATGGAGCTTCTTGTGTTCTCTCCCACAGAAACCACATTCCTCAGCTGCCTGAGATGGCTCGTTGGAATGTTTTCTCTGTTACATGGTGACATCATCTCACACCACAACCCGCACTGCTTGATAAGGTTGCCACACCATCACACAATGTACAAATAGCTAAAAAAAAAAAAAAAAAAAGTACTTTTGTTTTGGCAAAAACAATGCCATTTCAAATTGCCACATCAATTTAGGGGCAGAATCTGTGACAGAATGCAGCTTTCGTAATTGGCCAATCAGAACAGAGTAGTAGCTCTATCACAGCACAACTGATTCATCAAGAGGTGGGGCTTCAAGACACAGGAGGTCTAACAGAGTGTCTCAGGCAGAGAAGTATGAAGTTCGTGGTTTGGGAAATCTTTTCTATGTAAACTGTAAATGACCTTTAAAAGCTATTCATGCCTGAAAACCACATACTGTCAGAACGAAGTCTCTTATTTCCAAAATAAATAAAACATACTTCAGTTTCAATTTACTGCAACCAGAAAATGTATACACATTGTGAAAGCAACAGGCACTTTCAAATTAAGTCAAAAACTGAAAAAACAATAATAACGGATTGTAACGGTCACTTTAAGGTGGGGTGCAGTGCGCATGTGCACGGTGGAGAGCCGGAGTGAATAATAGAGAGAGTGAGGAAAAATGCGGGAGAGCATGTGCGTGTGGTGAACTGTACTAGGTTGTAGCCTGGGTTCTCCAACTGGTGTTATCTGGAAACTTGTGACAAGTCTGGGTGCTCTCATTGCTTATTAAACTGACTCTGAAACCCCTTTACAACATGTTCCCTGCATGTCTCTTCATGGAAGCTAAGCATCCACCTCTACACGAGAGCACCGACCTAACACCCTACTTCCATTCGTTACGGGAGATACAAGGATTTTTCGGACAGCTTCAAAATCCAGGTTGTTTTAAGGTTAAATAGTTTTAAATTTTAAATTAATATTAATATTTAAAATTGGCCACTATTTTACCATTCACACCTTTAGATGTAATAACTCTGAAGACATGGGTAGGTTCACTGGTTATTTTGGACAATAAATAAAAAGGCTATATAATGATTTTAGAAATCGCAATGTGTTCCTATTACCACCAATGTAAATAGTCAATAAGTCTCTCTGTCTCAACCCATTTTACATCAAGCAACTCTGAATTATTATTATTATGCACAGTTAATTATCTGATTTACTAAAACTTAATAAATCTTCCAGTCAGGAGTCACTGCAGAATCCAGGTTAGTTTTTTGCTACTGCAACTACTAAAGCTTTAAACTTTTTTTTAGTAAGAACAGGATGTACAGTTTATGTACCTTTATGTCCAGTGAAACTACACTCTTAAAAATAATGATTGTTTAAGGGATGTTATAGTAGAACCACTTTTAGTTCCTCAAAGAAATAATATCTTGTAAATGATCTGAAGTGTGAAAACTGTACAGCAAAGCTTTACGGGAAGCATTTAAAAGCTTATTAATGCTAACAATTTCTTGTTAAACAGTTTATAAGGGGACCAAAAGTCTTTCTATGTAATCACTCCAAAATGAAGCACCTTTTTAAGAGCCTGGGGAAAAACGAAAACTTCTGTTTTAATGTTAAGGTTAGGGTTAGCATAGGCTACAAGGTTAGTGGGTTAAGGCAGTACACAGCTGCAAACTACTGACCATGGAACAGTGATTGCAGGGTGTTTGATCTGACACACTCTAATCAATAATCATGTCGGTAAAACTATATGAATCATATCACTATAGTTTTATAACCCTCATGTGTTACGCTAGGCCAGCTAATAATAACTCAGAGGTGAGCAGCGTATGCAAACTCTGCATGCAAAAAAAAAAAAAGAAATTGCAGCTATTACTGAAAGCATGTAGATGGCAATAATCAGACATCAGTAAAATGCTGGATGGTATATGGAAGGGAATGAATCTGATCCAATCTACTAACAAATCTATTCTGAAATGTTGCACAGTCACACTGTCTATGTTGTTAGCTGTGTATTGCAAGTCTCTTAATTTCTAGGTATTAGCCAAGTTAAGTGTAAAGTAGGCTCCTAAGTTTATGGTAGCTTTTTGGGGGTAATGTGATGTTAAGTTCCAAGGCATTACACATTACCCTGAAATAGCCAGCAGGTTCTAGATAATAATAGCTGGGTAAGACTGTGGTGCAATCTCCACAGTACTGTGGTTGGTGTGGCACAACGGATAACACCACTACTCACCAGGAAGCTACCGTCCCATGTGGGAGACTGGGGTTCGATTCCTGGTCTGAGTGACTATGCTGTGCTACACCAATAACAGTCCTTGGGTAAGACTCCTCTAACGCTACACTGGCCCACCTGTAATATGATTAACCTTGTAAGTCGCTCTGGATAAGAGCGTCAGCTAAATGCCGTAGATGTACTGTGCTATTATTCTAGGTAGGATTGACATTTCTACAGTGATATGACACAAAACGATAAAATATAAAAAAAATTATAATACATATCTATTTATTATCTATAAACAGAACAGCATCTGGGCAATGATCCTAACTATGGTTTTACTGGCTTCTCGCCATATACTTCAGAAAAACTACCATAGCATTTTGTGCTGTCAATTTATGCCATATAGTACTTAGTTTATTTTCCTGTTTAAGTGTACGTATGAAATTTATTCGGTATGTGGTACTGTATTACTATATTTGATAAATATTTTGTTCTAATCAAATAAATAAAATAAAATAAAGTGATATTGGCTTAATACATAGAATCATTTTCTCGTTCCAGTGTAATTTAGTAAGACTGTTTTGGTCTTTATTATTTTTACACCAAAATGAACACAGTTCTTTGGAGATCAACCAGTTATTCCATTATCTAAAACCTGCTTGGTATTTCAGTGTCTTTTCTTGGACTTTGGATGTCACCCAACATATTTAACTAATACTATTGGAGTTTGTATTTCACACTTACCTGGTTAATATCTAGAACTTAGGGAACTGTTAAAGAAGAGTTCTGAGTAGTTTGACAAGTACTGTATATTTTTACATGCTGTTTACATTCACTTTAATTAAAACAGCTCATCTTAAAACTTAGTAATTTTTTAACATAAATGTCATATCATTGTTTACAGATATGTGTTTAGATTTCATTATCAAAAAAAGAAAAAGAAATTTCATCTCTTTAATAGTACGTGTATCTTTTTGACACTATCAGAACATTCTATATAAAAGTGCAGATAAAAAGTGCAAATAAAGTGCAGGTTCAAAATTTTATACCCCATATTTGCATTTTATGGTTTTAAGAGGTGATATTTTACTGAATTTACTGATTGATTTTGACTGACTGAATGTATTTATTTATTTATCTGAATTTGATGAAAAGTTGTTAAATCCTGTTTTACAGTTTTTCGCTAATTGTTTTTATTTTTGGCTATTGAAATTGAATGTAAGTGCAGACTCAGATCTGTCAAATCAAATGTCTAAACTATTTCAAAGAATGAATTTAAATAGAACAGCCATATGACAGTACTAACACTATACTTCTAGAGTTTAAGCTGCAAACTTTATGTCAACAGTGCTGAGAAGATTTGGGGGAAAACCTAAACATGATTTTTCAGGCCAATAATGTGACTGCATATGAATTTGTGATTTTTTTTCCCAAGGGGGCCAACATATGCACCTTTAAACCTAATGGCCTGAATCATAAGTGTAGCGTGAAACTCTATTAGTTAGCTGTGGTACACAGCATGAAAGTCCACCATGTTATCTTCCCTATTAAAACCTGTTAAGACATCTCTGTTGGTAGCACGGGCTGTGATTAAAACGGCAGCTCTTGCATTGTGATTATATATTATATTAAATACTGTTGGTCAATCAGACTATTGATGTCCAGCGGTCACAATTTCATGGCATCATCTAAGAAATTGCCTATGAAGTGCGTGATGAGCAATCAGCGCAAAATGTAACATGTAATTCAGACATAACACACACACGGACGTGTCACTCTTCACACTTTCATACCCTTTTTACTCTGACTGTGTCCCACTGTCCTCTGACAGACAGGAGGGTGGGGGAAGGACTTCTCTGGGGTGACACAGTGACAGATGAGCGAGAGATGCAAATCTACATGAGTGAGAGTATGTGTGTTTGTGAGAAAGAGTGGGTGAGGGAGGGGAAAATTAGATAGAGGTTATGATTACATAATGAAAGTTAGCACTCACGAAGCTCTCAGAAACAGACACTAAAACCTGTTTCCTGTTGATGTTATTCATTCAATTTTACACTCGGAGGACGTAATTTAGAGATGCTCAAAGTTGCATGAACTTAGGGGAAGAGTGGTCAGGTCTGAGGGTTTGATAAGCTGGAAGTCACAGAACATCAGTAAATTGAGAGAACTGTTACAAGCACAGTTATGACAAGCATGTATCAGTACCATCACTTAGCTTGATCCTGTTACTGATAACCTAGTTTCAAAAGTAGTGCAAAGACAAACTCTTGAGCAGAAGCTTTCCTCGGAGCAGATGTTTAACAATGGTATGCCAATTTTCAGGTCTGCACAAGAACAAAATTACGTTTTTGTGCTCTAAAATACTTTCAGCCCCAATTTTAGAGATAGGTAGTCCAGGTTGGGTGGGCTCAAGTTTCAAATCCCCTCACAGGACTGACTAGTTCTTCCAGGCTGTGCCCTTGTGCAAGGCTGCAGGTTCAAAACCCTATACTGAGCATTCCAGGGTATTGCATGGCAAGGCACTTAACCCATGCTGCTAACCCTTACACCTAACCCTTCAGGGGTATTTCTTTAATGCAATGCAACAATGCAACTTACCCCTTCTCCCTTGGTCTCTCCATTCTCAGTAGGCACCGCCTCCTTCTCCTCCTTCTTCCCTTTGGCCCCACCCTTCTTTCCTTTTACCGCCTTTTCCTCAGCTGGTTTCTGCAATCACCAATCAGTGCTTAGTGAGCATAGCATTGCTAAAATCCCTCAGATGTGTCACTAAAGTACTTCACAATGACATGAAATTCTGGTGACAATAAGTAGTGATTAAATTACGATGGGCTACGGTATTTTATGTGAGTGTGTTTGAGTGTGTGTGTGGGGGGGATGACTTGAGATACACAACGTAATGTGTAATAATAATAGAAGTGTGGGAAAATATTGATATATTGCAATATTGCAATATAATGTCTGGTGACCTTGCACTGATTCTTAAAAACACAGTATTGAATTTTTTTAATACCTAACATGTAAAGATTGGTGTGTTGTTTTTAAACCCCCAGTGGTAGTTTTTCTAAAATGAAGTTAAAAGAATCTTAATTAATTGCCCTGCTTACAGTTCAGAACCCCTATTATGAAACAACACACAGCCCTATATAATAAAATCGGGACTATACTGTAATATATACGAAATAAGAGTAAAATAACTATTACATACTGTGACTCTACATTCACTGACCAAACAGTAATGTGAAAATGCAACACTATACGTAACAACTGACTGTAACTGTACATATAAAAAGAAATACTTATTATTAATTGAAATAATTTCAACTTATATGCTTATAATTTGCATAAACATGACCAAAACATACAGCTGACAATATCAATAACCAACAGCACCTTAAATAGTCTTTAAAACATAAAAACATAAAGTGTAAACCAGATTTTTATTAAAATGCTTCTGACTTTTTAACGTTATGTCCTGTAAAGCCATAATACTTAACTCAATGTGAATGTACTATTAAATTTAAAGATGAGATAAATGGTGGTTGGTGTGGCTGAGTGGATAAGACCACTACCCACCAGGGAACTATCACACCATCTCAGGTTTGATTTCCGGTCTGGGTTAATATGCTGTGCTACACCAATAAGAGTCTTTGGGCAAGACTCCCAACACTACACTGGCCTACCTGTAATATGAATATCTTTGTAAGTCGCTCTTGATAAGAGCGTCAGGTAAATGTAAATGAATATTGTGAAATCTGTTCCCAGTTTGCTAATATGTTACATAAAATGCTAAAGAACTGCCAGAAGATTAAAGCATTTTGCAAGGTACTTAAATCCTTACTTTAAACCTGTAACTGAAATGTAAGCTTACCGGACAAACAATAAGTCACCTGTGACTGAAACGTACCTAATAACATGTAATACCTCCACAAGCACCGATAACAGCTGTGGCTGGATTTGGCATGGATTCAGTTCATTTCAACTTTATTGTCATTATACTAATACAGGGTTGTACAGTATAAAGATTTAAGATATATACATATATATATGTGTGTGTGTGTGTGTGTGTATAAATAAATAGTGTAGTGTAGAGACAAATAGACAAAAACAATGTGCATGACTGGACAAATATCTGGATGTAGGCCACATCAATTTGGTGGATGCCTTCCCTGGCACAATTCAAGGAGAATTTCCTGTACACTGGAATTTTAGCCACTGCTGGTTGAACCGCATGATCGTATGCTTCTATACACCTGCAGATTCAGCTACTTCCTTCACACTATGGTCTTTGGCCACGCCCACATGCAGTTACTCCTTTTAGCCAATCATTAACATCTGCTCTGGAGCCATTTTCCACGAGACATTCATGTAATCCAATCACATACCTGGACAGTATTTAAAGCCTGTTCATCCTTGTGCAACAACACCTACCACCACCAGCTTAAACGCACAAGGTGACAATTACTTTACCTAGGGGAGCCTTTTAAGATAAGTAAAGGATGACCGGTTATTTTGTAACTCCTGAAATACAAAGTAAACAAACTCGTTGTCAACAACCATGTTGGAGGCTGTGTGGGAATGAGGAGGCTAGTCATACACACATTTTTTGGAAATGTAACAAACTGTACTCTTTTTGGGAAAATATATATGATGTGTTTAAAAGCATTTTGGGTTATTCAGTCCCTAAAGAATGCAGAGTTATGTATCTTGGACATATAGATGGAACATGTTATAGATAATGATAAATACCTGACAAGAATACTTTTGACAGCCAGCAAAAAAAGCAATAACAAGAAATTGGTACAAGATTGAACCCCCCTTAACAGAACAGTGGGTGGAAATTGTAAGACAAATTTGTATATTAGAAAAAATGACTTATCAACTTTGATTGAGGGAAAAAAGATACAGTAAAGGAAAAGGTGACTGACTAATTAGTGACTGAGACTAAATAAAGTAGAAAAAATGTTTACCATGACATGAAAACTGTGATATGAGCTCTGGGTTTATATAAGGGTTTAGACACATGGACTTAATATTTGAGGGAAGCTCATTTTTTTGTTGGGGGATTTTGCCAAATTATCTCCCCAGTGTTAGTCCTTGCCAATTCCCACAGGCTGCATGAGTGTTCTCCTGTGGTGCAGCACTACTGGGAGTATGATGGTGAAGACCCTTTGGCGTCGATTACAGCCTCTAGTCTTTGTGGGAAGTCCCTATGAATTCTGCAGATCTTTACTGGAGCTCTCAAGAGCCGTGGCCAGCAGTGTTTAGCATTTGCCACAGAATCCCAAAAGTTGTTCCGATCTCACAAACATTCACATTCTTAACATGAAGCCATTCCAGAAAAGCCTGTGCTACTTTTAAACCTAAAAAGTTTTTAGAAATAATTCCTGAAGTATCTTCATATATGTGCCCTTCTATCCTAATGAACTTTCCAGTCCCTGGAACAGCACTTGGCATTTTAAACCAGAAAGGTTTATTTTTGTCCCGGCTGGCAATACAGCACCTTTTGTTGCACTTTTTCTAGATCAGGCAGCTGTTTTGTTGCAGATTCTATGCGAGGTTGCAAAGGCTTCCTTCTAGCTATTCTGTCATTGAGGCCACCTTTATGCACAGATCTGGAAATTGTTGAGTGCTGCACTTTTTTGCCTATCTCAGCCATTCACACCACTGTTGTTGTTGCTGGACTCAACATGACACATCTTACAGACTAATTAGGCACTCTGTGGCCTCTTCCATTTAGACTTCTGTTTCTTGTCTACAGAACAGATGTCATACAGGCAGAATTTTTTTACGACCTGTTCTTTTTTGTATCCTCATGACTGACTTCATAGTTTTAATCCCAAAGCCTATTAGTGAATAATGAGGCATCATCTGTGCGCACAGAAAGAAGCCACTAGATGGTTTATTAAGAAAGTATTTTGGCTTTTTAGATTTTGGATTTAGGAAACCTTTATATTACTTTTTAATGAGATTTAAATTACTTTATTTACTCTGAATACTTTTGCAAAGCACTGTATATGATGTACCCTATATCACAGAGACATAAAGCTTGACATATACATGCACTAGAATCTGAGTGGATAACCTAACATGCAAAAAGAGGCCTATATCCTGTTAAACAAATACAGGCTGCATGAAAATGATATGCAAAAATGCTAAAGAGTGAGTCCATAGGCATGTACATGCACAGGTCTCTGAATGTGTGGGTGCTGTTACCTTAGCCGCAGCTTTCTTGGGTTTGGGCTCAGGTTTAGGAGGAGCTGGTTTCTGTCGGTCAGAGAAAGGATGAAGAAACAGCGTCAAGTTTCATTCAGAACAGGACTAATCAGTCGGTTGACAACCTTGTGACATATACTTTACATACACTGTATTTTTTTTTTTTGCCCTGTAGTATTTTTTACAACTGAAGTGCACTAAAAACACAATGAAATAATTAGGGACTTGATTCTGTATGTTTTTGACTTTCCAGAAACACATGAGAAACTCTCCATTTTTGTCATTTTACAATGTGTTACATTGATTTGAAAACGCCTGTTGCCCTTTACACTGTGTGTACATTTCAGGACGAACAGATAAAAAGGAATGGCCATAAATTTCTTTGAAAAATTCGGATTGCACTGACTGACATAAAAAAGTAAGTTACCACTTTGGCCATATATGCTTTGATCGGACAGCAGTGATATATTACAATCTGATGAACTATTCCGGTTAGACTGCATACAATGATAAGTTAATGACAAGTACTCAATGTTGATAAAGTGCAAAACTCTGGCATACGTTACTGAAGCAACATGTACAGTCATATGCATGAGTTGGGGCATGCCTGGCCACATTATGTCTTGTTCAAGTAAACACAACCTCTACAGAAAACACACTTCTGCACATTTTAATAAGCAACTACTGTTTATCTGCTGAATTTAACAGCTTGGAAAATGACTTTAAATATAAAATGTGGCTTGTGCAAAAGTTATGGGACGTTTTATGTCCCCCCCCCAATATATTAAACTCATATAGCATATGAGTTTAGAAACTGTGCAGTAACATTTGCTAAACTGTCCTATTTAAGTGTGTCCTATAAGGCAGGACGGTTGATCATGAAAGGTGTCATTTTCAAAACAGAGCTTGTGAACTGCTTGTAGATGAGCTGGACCAATCAGATCCAACCAAACCTCTGTGTCTTGTGGCATCACAGCCACAACTTGCTGGCAGTCTACCCCACTACATTCAGCCTCAAGCAAGAAAAAGTGGATATTCTGGTCTTTTTGGTCTCAAACTAAACACAGCTGAACCCTAATTTATAGACAAACTAGCAACTTGCTAAAATCTATCTCAGAAGATTAACATACATCTGTACATGCTCTCTTATTATATAACTAGAAACCATTTTATGTAAACACTTACTGTCTTATTATGGTTATTTTATTTTAGCGTATGTCTGCGCTCGTCTATTTTAAGTTTTACTGTTTAATATATTCAATATACTGTTTTAGTTGCAATCTATTTATCGTTAAATGTTTATGTGCTGCAACTTGGGACGGAGAGTAACGCTATTTCAGTCACCTGTATGTCTTGTATAAGTTGAAGTACTGACAATAAAAACTACTTGACCTGACCAGACTTGATATCAGCCACTAGTTGGAATCACTCCGCCTTTGCTGCCAGCAGTGAAGCACAGCACCGATTTGGGATGCTATAGCCAAATTGTGATGTGTGAGATAAAATTAGGCTTCAGAAAACTTTAACTAGTATCACAAAACGTGTTTACATTAATCCTGACATTGTTTACTGGCCGCTGTGGAGGTGGAAATACTACCATTGCTTGAGAACTGAGCATTCGATGGTTCTGGCAGTAAGTCAGTCCCCAGTGAGTATCCAGTATACAGCCGAAATCACAGTTTCTTACATATTTATTATTATAGCATTAATCTTAAATAGCTGTGAAGATAAAATATCAGGAAGATAAAGTAAGGTAAATCGACTGATATGATATAAAGAAACTGCTAGAATAAGTAGAATAACTGCTAGAAGTCAGAAATTATTTTTGATTATTTGAATAAATGCGGTATTACTCTGCTTAGGCACATGCCGGTGTTGCTGTTACTTAATATTGAACTTAAATCCAGGAGACTTACCGAGGACAGGCGCTCTGACCTCCGGGTGGGCTGGGGCAATGAGAGAGAAAAATATAGTGTTAGCAAACAGAGTATCGACTGGATGCTCCTATCAGAAAGTAGACTAATGTGCTTCATATGAACGGTTGTTACAAACACTGAAAGTCGATATTTCAATGTCTAATCAGTTCTAGCTATCTTAATTCATCTATATCCAAAAAACACTAAATTCCCTATAAATGAATAAGCCACAGAACTTGCCCTGATTGGATTAAAGTGATGAAAATCTGCATAGTTATACTTAAATCAGTAGACAATTGAACTGCATGTCATTTTGCATACTTTTATCTACAATTAAAACTTAATATTCTAGTAGCTTTTGGTGTTTTAAATCACTTTAAAATAGTAAATGAAGTAATAAAAGTTCACTTTTTATCTATATTATTTAACCAGTTTGTAAAGGTTCTTCATATTCAGGCAAGCTCAAAAACATTACATATATGAAATAGTCATTAATGCATTAATAAGTTCACATACTATGATAATCGAACAATCGTCCAAGTGTCACTGTCATTTTACTACTCATTTTACAGATTTACAAACTCATGCAAAGTTATGGAGGTCAATCTGCTTGAATGACGATAGTGGAAATAAGGGCGCAGCCTATATAGAGAACAAGCTTGTGGACAATTTAATTCACTGTTACATGTTTGTTTATTCTGTATTTAACATACTGAAAAAACAATAACTGTGGCATGGGAAAAAAAGTTACAGGAGATTTTCATATGTCATGTTTTTTCCTAATATCTCAAATTCTGCTAATAAACGGAAACTACATAACATTAAACTATACATTAAAAATGGTGAAAATATCATTTTGAGTGTGCTCTCTGTAGACAATGTGTAAACTTATTTTCACTTATGTAACCCATGTAACATGAGATTTGGTGTGGGTGGTGGTGTGGTGGGGAACTCACCTCCTGCTTTGTGACTTTAGTTGAGTCTTTCCCCTCTGCTCCCTCAGGTGACTGAATGAATAAACACACACACACACACATTGTGTTATCTCTAAAAACGTTAAGGAGCACTTTGTCCACATATGCATGAGTCATAAGTATTAACCTTTTATGCCGTATGCAGTAGCTGCCATTTCAAACTTAAACTATATTTAAAAGAGCACCGTTGTTCACTACAGCCAAATTAAAATGCAATTGTAGTGTTTATTTTCAGATGAGCTGATCTATTCGGCTTGTTTTATCTTTTTAGTTCCTATTAAGGTTATCTGAACTGATTAGATATAATACCATATCTTATATATTATAACATAATATTGCCACCTATGACTTTCTATGGAAAATAAACCTCACTGTAACATCTGGGCCAATATTACAAACATATGTATGCTTTATAACCCAATACTTTAGTCCATTAGACCTACAGTACTCACGAAGGCTACACAAGCTGGAACCATACTGTAAACAAGCACTGTATATAATAACACGATTTTTTAAAAATACAAATAGATTTTGTTCTCAGTTTTTCTTCAGTACAGGTTCCAAGTCCTAGTTCATATAATTCATATATGTTGCAATAAATGTCATTCACAACATCCTGCCTGTCACATGGTTCCTATATATTTATATTTACAGTTTATGTGCGGGTTTACAGGTTTATATGAAAATGCCAAACATCTAAAACTTGTTCTAAACTTATTTACCTAAAGCTGAATGGGAAATTCATCGATGCATTATATCAGGGTTATAAAAGTGGCATTATGTCAGTTTTAATTATATTTAATACAGGGTAATAAAGGGCTTGTGGAAAATGTGCTTAAATTCTGAAGACGAACTATTAACTACTCTCTCAGCTTTCCGAATTCACTCTTACAATAAGGCAAAACATTTTTGTTAGTTAACTATTTTAATATAGTAAACGGTATATTTAAATTTAAATAAACTTATACTTAATAATAAACTTATACTCCTCCAGGGGTCTCTCATCTGCTGCCACTTCACAGTTTCAAACAGTAACTTTTAATAGTTGAGTGTCAGATTCGGTTGGGATGTTTTCATGTTTTGGGGTAAAAAAAATCCAAAATATTTAAAATCATAAGGAAACTGTGTAGTTATACCCAGGGATATTTAAATGTTGCTGTGATAAACTCTCAGTATACTTTTCTGAGCAGGGTTATTGTTATTGTGATAGTGTGATTGTCAAAAGCGCTTTTCTGAGCACATCATGGATTTCATCAATACCGACTAATTACATGTCTAATGGCAAAGTGAGCATAATTAGGCCAGTTTAACTGAAAATACTGAATCATTCTAGTCCTCGTAGTATTGGATTTGTCTGTGGCACTACAGATTCTATTTAGTCTGTTTCCACTTACCATATCTCAGAAAATGTACTCAATTAAAAATGCAAACTGACTCCACAATTATGCTGTTCAATGTACTTGAGACTTTGTTAATGTAATATTCTATATTTTAAGTGGATGTAACGTACACACTGAAGTCAAGTAGCTTTACAGTTTTTCAACACAACCAGCTACATGTCTCACTACAAGGAGAGCATGCTAATGTTTACCTAGAGTGAAGTGCACTAAATAGTAATAGTTAGTGTTTGCATTGGCTCTTTTTGTCTGATCCAGTTTATCAAACCTCAGAAAAAAAGTTACTATGGTGATATGTATCATATATTATGAAAATTTCATCAGTTAACATCATATTATTGTTTTGCCATGTGGCCCGCCCCCTCAGTTAAACATACCTATGTGCCTACATGTGTATTATCAAGAACTCTGGTAGGGGACACCTTGATCCTGTACTCTTACAAAGAGGGTTCTTTAAAGGGAGTGGTTCTGTTTAGAGGTCTATATGGAAATATTTGATGTTTAAATGGTCTGTTGCAAGGAGAACGTGGAACCCTTTTTTTTTTATGCTGCCGAGCAACAAATACAAAGTTAATTTGATTGTTACAAGCTTGATCCCCTTTTTGGTGATAGGTATAGCCACTTACAGCACATTAGAATCGAGGAATATGCCAAAACGAATAAATATGGCACATACAATACAATATAGATCACCAGTACTTTTGGAGCACTGACTACGAGGCTTATACCTTCAATATAAAACAAAATTAGTGCCATTTAATTAAAATAATTAATTGGAGTTAGTGTATTACTACTGTTTTGTCTCTGTTCCTGATGTTAAAATCACGTATCATGTATAGTGAAAAACTCTTGAAACACTGTGAAGCTGTATATTTGCCATAGTGCCCACTTCTACAATACATCTATTCATCTGAAGAACTATTTTACCTTTCATAAAGCATTAAATGGTTCCAGGACCCCTAAACAGCCATCCTGATTTCCACAGGGCTGAACGATTTGGGGGGGAAATAACCAATAACGATTTTTTTATCAATATTGAATTTTAAACTGTGTTTTTTATTATAACTAAAATGTATAGTACAAATTAATCCATATTGTCCAAGAAGACCTGAATATATATTTTTCTGGCTTATATGCAGACCATATTACACCTTATCTGCCAGTTTGCAATAAAGTTCATCAGATGGTTCACCTTTAAAAAGGTGTTTGGTTTGCCTATCTTTGACCCAGTTCATTAACAGGCAAATCACAAGCTGATAATATTAGCTTTAGTTAAAATTCAAACAGTAACTCGTAGTTAACGCTGAAGTGTCAGATTTGGTGAATATAACTGTTTTTTGTACTATTTGAGTTTTGGTGGTTAAACTTTTTTACATTTTTTATCTAAGGCTGTTCATGTGTATGTTCTGTATGTAGTGTTTTATGAGATCACTGTTTTATGGAAGCTCATTCTATTAAACATCTGTGGTGTTTAATTACAGGTCAAACACATCAATTATTGACCTCAAAATCAAAAATAAATTTGTGTAGTTATACTCAGGGGTAGGTAAGATGATGCTAATTGAAGTTACTGTGATAATACAAGCACTGTGGCTGTATGACAAAATATTATCATTAATTATTGTCACGAAGCTATTTTCTGAGCATATCATAGATATATATATATTTTCAAAGTGCTCATCATTAGTTCGATTTAACTGAAAATACAAAACATTGTTGTAGTCGTAAGTTTATTATTTTTATTATAGTATACTTTTATATCTGGCACTACAGCGAAACAGACACTACAAACTATGTCTGTTTCAACTTATTAAAACTGAGAAAAATTACATTGTACTGCATATAATAATGTTTTATTGTTTATTTTTTTGTCATATACACCTTTTTGGCTTGGGATGGGCAAATCGGTTCCTAAATATTGATTCTGACAAAAAATATGCATGTTTTTTTGTAGGATGGAGGTGTGTTCTATAGCTCAGTGACAGTAGTAATAATGCTGCTCTAATGATGGTGTAGTATAGGGACTAGTTTTGCTTCTGCCTCCTTCTTCCTTTGCTCCTGTAATAAGACTGGTGAGTGAGAAGCTCCTTCAAAAGTCATGTACAGAAGTGTCTCTGAACAGGAGTTTATTACTGGTGTACTTCTCTGAGTGACTTATCAAAAGACTCACAAGTAAAGGTCTGACAGTTTAACATGGCTCCTGGAAATAACATGCTACAAACACTAAAAACACCCAACAGAATATCTACTTATTCTTTACTTCTATCTGGCGCAGTTTTGATAATGTTTAACTTTCATTAGATATATAATGAACTTTTAGAAAATGTTAGTTTATTCGGATATTAAGTTAATAAATACACATTTAGGGACAATCGTTTCAACTGACAGAACTATTTTAGGTTGTCATGATTGAATAGAATACTGAATAGAACGATGTTATTAAAAACAGCATCAAGCACAGACAGAACTATGACTTCTGAATGGTATATTTAATATAAATATTATATTAAGTATTCAATTAATTACATTAAAATAATGTGTTAATTTATGTTTACTATTAAAGCCTGACTTTCCTAATATATATGATAAAATTTTGATTACATATACTATTTATCGTTGTTAAAAATCACAAGCTTTAAAGTATTAGTATCAGTATCGGGATACAGCCCTTGGTATTATTTAGTATTGGATCGAATACAAAATCAGTGGTATCGCCCATCCCTAACTTCAGCTGCTGAGCAAACTGTGTATTTCACCAGCTGCACTGAAAAACAAAATTATTGCTCCTATTAAAACTGCAGCTAATCTGATTTCAAACTTGCCCTGATTTCGATATACAAGCGATGGCTCTTCCAGCCCTAGCCCTGCACTTTCAGGGAAGAGCCCTGACCTACAATGCATATGTGCTGATGTTGTGGGGGGCGGAGATCCTGGGCCTATTTTTCATGCTCCCTGTTCTCCAGCCCAAATCCACACTCCGGAGCTGAGCAAGCACGGGAGAGACGAAGGGCTCCCGGGTTTGCTCTCTGTCTGTGTGGCTGAGCCCGAGTGTGGCTGGCGCTCTGTGCGCGGCGCGTCCCCGCGCTTTCCGCGTTCCCGAGACGGGGCTGAGTGTGATTGACGAGCCGGCTGGTTACATACGGGTCTGCACCGCAATGAGAGGGGGAGGAGGAGGTGGAGGAGCAGAAGGAGGAGGAGGAGGCAAGGGGTGTCGTTTGGAACAGGGCTATAAATAAATAATACATTCCTCTATCTATCGACGAAGGAGCGCTGATCGAAGACGACGAGCGTTCCAGCGCGAGCTCCTCCGTTAAGTCGCAACAATGCGCGAGCGGAGCGTTGTGCTCAGACCCGACCAGATGATCCCTGAAGCATCACCGCCAAGTGACATTCAGCGCAAGTGCACACGAAGTGGCGACTCTCGGGCTCATAAAACAACCAACTATCATGGAGGAAACCAGCAACTGTCGACGACGGCTGAATGAGGCGAACGTTGGCGAGGTTTTCGTATGGGAGACTTTGCTGTAATGTTACTTGAACGCTTTCAACGACGTGAAGCACCGCGAGCTTCTTTTCTTTCCGCCCCAAACTTAATCTTTGCTTACCTGCTCGACATTTTGGAGACATCGTCACCGGAGAAGAACCGAGCCCGCTATTCCCCTAAAATAGAGGAGCCGACGGGGAAAAAAAATAATGTAGCTAGTAGAAATACAGAAATGGCTTACCTTCCTCTTGGGCATTTTGGCTATTTGTATTTTTCACTTGGTTTAGTTGAAACGGAACAGGTCTGTTATTGACCCGAGAGGTGAGGGAGGGAGTGAGTTTGTAACTACCACGGAATACTGGATCAATATCTAAAACACCTCTGGTAATAACATGTTAATAATATGCAGACCCCAAGCCCCGCCCCCGCCTTCATTCATTGGCCAGTCCCCGTAGCACTTATCCGACTGCCTGGCGGCGATTGGCTTGTCTCCCCTGATATGCAAATACCCCCGGCTCGCTCACTGGCTGACATCTTGGAAGAGGTTTCTCAAAGGCGCCTGTGATTGGTTACGCGCTTTTTTCTATGCAAATCAGAGCTCGGCGCACCGGATAGGTTGAAAGGTCTGCGCGAGGCGCTTGATTTGTGGGACGGCGGGCCAATCAGCGCGTGACACCGCGAGCTCGGATAGCTGGGAAACGTATTCCTAAATAATAGCAGGTCTTCTGACTGTAAACAAAACATGAAAACGTGGAGAAAAGTGCGACTCAAGCTGTTAGTGCCTTTATTAACAAGTTACCAAACTTATATCCCAGCAACGTGTGGCCATCGAGCGTGAAACGAGACGCTGATAAAGCAGCCCCACGGTTCACCTTCATCCGCTGCTCGTCTCGCAGCAAGAAGGATCACAATGAATTCATACGTTCGTCGACGGCTTTATGGCGCCTTTACGTTGAAGCCAAGGCGACTCAAACCCTTAGAGAATGACACGCAAGGGATTCTGATAGAGTGCTGCTCTTCCACAATGACCTCACAATGGACGCCGTTCCACAGTGACCTCACAATGGAAGACCCTCCATAGTGATCTCACAAAGGAAGACTTGTCTATTGTGACCTCACAATGGCCAACGTTCTATAGTGCCCACCATCACAGAACACGCATGCACCTCTAGAAGCCTGCTGCAGCCCGCCTGCGAACAATCAGAGGCTTCCTGTGCTCGAGTGAATGTGTGTTGTGTGCAAGCTAACAGCACTCTGTGAATCAGATGACCTGTAGATCAGTCTAGTGTTGTGCAAAGAAAGGTATTGGGTGAAAGCCTTATGTATTCCAGAACCCTTCTGGTTTATGCTGTTCTGTGAATTTGAATGTAAAGAGTCCGAGCCACCATTCAGTCTTTTACTTCAGTTCAAAACAAGCCATAAATATACAGAAACACTGTACTACACGTATACAAAGTGCTTAAAAAAAGACTATGTGTCACAAAAAAATACAACAAACACTGATACACTGGGGGTCTTACTTGTATAAATCATTTAAGCACATTTGCAAATAGATGTGGTGTTTTTTAAAGGCTTTTAGTTGTGTGTTACTAAAATTAACACTGTATTAACATTATAGACGTAAAATTAAAATCATGTTTTTAGCATGATCATTGAGATTTAAGGAATTGGCAAATGCAACTATTTCTTTACGTATAAATGGCCATTGAGATGTCTTAAAATGTAAATAATGCTTCATATGCAGTGCTCCTGCATGGATTTCAATATGTAGCTCATGATAACTGTATTCTGTATAGGATAATTACCTGTCCAGGTCCCCTGAGATAAATTAGATACATGTCATACCACCATAGGTCTGTTTTACTTTTAATACACATGGACACTGTCTGGCTAAAAACAAAAAGTTGCCATTTAAATTTAATAAATGAGAAGATTAATGTATCTTGTGCTTGTGGAGCTTTCAGACGGGTTAGGTTATTGGCATCGAGCAAAGAAAACAACCATGAGAAGCTGGAATGACTGGAATTGGGTTAAAAACTGTTCAGTGCATTCATTATTAAAATCTGGAAAGAGAGTGGAAAAGTTTCAGCGCTGTGGAAGAAATATGGTGAAGCTTGTGTGAAGGTGAATTGTAAAACATTCAGCTAAATGTACTAAATAGTTAGTGAGGCTAATCGGGAAAAGATTGAGCTCTGAAGCAATGAAAAATGGTCATGCGGTCTGATGAGTCCAGATTGACCTTATTTCATTGCAACTGGTGTGTTAGGGTAAATAAGGAAATGCATGAAGTGATGCACCCATCACACACAGTGTCCACTGTACAATGTGTTGGGAGCTGGGCTTGCTTCAGTTAGTCAGGTCGAGGCTCAGCAAAGTTATGTGTCTCCAAACTTAAGGCTGATTACCTGAACGTACTAAATGACCAGATTATAGCTCCAGTGAGTTTTCCTCTTCCCTGATGATGCAACCATATTCCAGGACATCAATCCTGAGATTCATCAGGGTCGGAGTCAGATAATGAAAGAGTGGTTCAGGGAGCATAAGGAACCATTTTAACACAAACTTGCCACCACATCTTTTGAGTCCTGATCTTAACCCTATTAAAAGTGTTTGGGAAGTGCCTGGTAAAACTTTTAACTCTCCCATCATCAATAGAAGATCTTGGCCAAAAATAAATGCAACACTGGATGTACATAGATATTGCAAGGGTGCATAAAGTTATTGAAGCAATCAAGATGAATGTGCGAATTAAAGCTAAGGGCGCGAGAAAACAATTTTTTTTGGCCATATATCCATATACTATATACAAAATCAATAAATTACTGTATAACACACTCTTCTGTCTACAAATCAAACTTCTCACAGGTGCTCAGGGACACACACATGGATTTAGTCAACAGATCCAAAACTTTAAACCTCCCACATTCATACATTTGGGGTTTTGCAGACCAATCAACTGGAGGATGAAGTACTATCATTTCTTTAGACAATATATTATTGATTATCAGAAGCAAAGAAGTCATGGATAATAAAATACGACACCATGAATATACTGCTTTGACACAGATCTAAGAGGTGTGCTCTAAGTCCAACCTCCTAAATGTTCACAAACTATGTGATACAGTTCTTACCCTTCATTATTGTTGACTATTGAACATCTAACCAGTTTGGATGGAGAAGTGCACATTCTTTCAGAGTATTTAGGCTATAGAAAAAGAGTATCTAGTACTCTCCATTCAGAGCCTGTGCTTTAGAGTGCCATGAAACAAGGGTCATGGTGAGGGGTTAAAATATGATAATTTAGAACACCAGCAGCTGATGATCTTAACAATATTGTTGCCAGTGTGGGCCCTAAGTGGCATTTCTTGTGGTTTGAAGATAACGTGGCGGACCAGTCCTGAGAGCATAAGTAACTAAGCTCTAGCCTTAGTGTGCCAGGCCACACAGTGGCCACTTAAAATGTAGAGCTCAGATACAGACACACCAACAGTACTACTTAAAGGGGTATTACATTATTCTCTTTTTCACAAATCCTTCATGAATAAATAATTAAGATTTTAAACAAATTCAATGTGGTTTAATACAGCGGTTCTGGTCCTAGAGGATCCAGATGTACACAAATTAAAAAGCCCAGGAGGTGAAGTGTAGGTCATTTTGGGTACTAGGTAAAATTACTATATTTTGACTGTATCAGGACCCCCTGGTTCGTATCACCACACTGAAATGGTAAGATGGTAAAATAGTAGGTTTCTTTACAATAACCAATATAAAATGACTCTGAATAATAAGTGCAACGACTGAAATATTCAGACGTTTTGACAAATTGGCCTAGTACAATCTCACATACAGAAGTGTATTCTTGGAAAAGCCATGAGCAGCTCACAAGAATCATCAGACCATGTCAGTTTCTCAGTGTTTGCTTAATAGAAACTTCAGGACTAAAAACACTATAAAAATTGTAATACATTCAACATTTCATAGTAAAACGGTTTGTAGAGAGCTTTCTGTTTATAAATACATAACGTAGGTCATGTTGTGTTAGGTTTCCTTCATGGGCTAATAACCATGGCTCTAAAGCATGACATCCACTGAGCTTAATTTTTATCTCAAAATATTTCATAAAAATGAAATCAGCCTCATCCACCTAAGTTTGAGAACATCTTCTTTATCTCTCTCTTTGTTCCAGAAAATTAGCTCTTCCATTAGATGTTGTTGTTTCATAGTGTGACTTCCTCGATATCTTCATCGAAAGATGTGATTGCCCTAACAGCGGGTCGGCTCTCAGAAACCTGGAGAACGCTCTTGCTGGAAGAGAGGGTGCTGCCGTTGAGCCTGGTTGGCGTCTCCATGTCCCTTCGGCGCCCACTCAGGACTCCGGATGAAGGTTTTGGGGTGCTGGGGGAGCTTAGCAGCTCCATCTTACGGGATGGGTCAGGTGGAGGAGAGGAGGCTGTTGAGCCGAACAGCTGCTGCATCAGGTTGGACTTCCTCTCCTTCACCAGTCCATTCAGGTCCAGCCCTGCATCTTCTTCTGGGAGCTGGCCATAGGTCTGGTTTTGGTTGCGAGGCCCGTGCCCTGCTCTTGGGGCAGGTTTACCAAACGAGGGTTCGTAGCTGCCAAAAGCAAAGTCAAGATCCTGATTGGTTCTCTGTATTCTGAAAACTCCGCCTCTTTTTCCAGCTCCAGCTGTGCTCAGAGCATCCTCAGGCTGCGTGAAGCTGAAGATGGAGGCATTCTGGTTTTGTGGCTCTTCCGAGAAGAAGTCAGAGTCCTGTCCCTGAGCCTGCATGTCAATCTCGCGCATCTTAGCCAAGAGCTGCTCTTTGCGCAGACGCTCTTCCTGTGCACGCTCCTGATTGGCTTGAATCTCCTGCTCTCTCATCCACTGCTCTTCCTCTACCTGTTCACGTGATTTCCTTTGCTGTTCCCCATTCTGATGCTGGCTTTTGCTCTTGCTGTTCTCTTCTCTTTCCCACCCTATTGCAGAGATGAAAAAATAGCAAATAGTCAAGCTTCACTTAAGATATTTGACTACGCACTCAGATAAAGGAGTTTCAGTAACTGAGCTGTAGCTCAATATGCTGTGTCTCAAATCAAATGCTTCCATAGTGTACTAACCCCAACTAGACTTTTATTGCAAAACTGGAATACAAAAAAAAAAACATACAAGATAATAATATGTAATGTGTGGTTAATACTTGGCAGTCATATGTAGAGGAACTGTTTAAACGGAAAAGAAGTAGAATTGCTCGGTCAGGACCAAAAAGAATACACTAAAATAGGGTGTACATGTGCTGCTGCGAGTCATCCTGTAAAGCCTTAAAAAGTCATTTAAACGTCAGAGGAATGGAGTTGGATTTTGTGATCCGAGTGTTTTAGACCACATTATACACCTTTATGTATTAATGTCACACGCACAGTTCTAAGGTTCTAACTTTACATTACTACCTCCTGGATTAATCAGAGTGTTTCTGAAAGATGTTTAAGCTGCTTAATAGTTTCCAGAATCTGTATGTTATAAAATCGTATTTATTTTTTTCATTCTCTCTTTATCCGTGTCAACCAGAAGAGGTATCAAGATATCTTCTTCTTACTCCTAGGCAGTTTTATTTAGTTGACCCTGTTGCCTTTAACTTGCTCCTGGGAACAATGGACTCTGATTCCCCTCCTTACGTCTGTCCATGGACTCCTTTCCTTATATTTTAATAATTTAAATTTTTCCAAACCTAAGCTTTTTTGGGGGCAGTCGTGGGCTGGAGGTTAGGGAACCAGCCTTGTGACCGAAGGGTTGCTGGTTCGATTCCCTGAACTGACAGTAGCGACTGAGGTGCCCTTGAGCAAGGCACCTAACCCCTAACTGCTCCCCCGGGCGCCGTGGACAGGGCTGCCCACCGCTCCGGGTAAGTGTTCTCACTGCCCCCTAGTGTGTGTGTTCACTAGTGAGTGTGTTTGTGGGTGTTTCACTTCACGGATAGGTTAAATGCGAAGACTGAATTTCCCCACTGTGGGATCAACAAGGCATTTAAATCTTTAAAATCTTTTCTGTAAAGACAGTGGGTAGGGCTGGAAGAAGGGTCTGGGTTCACTTCACAGCAGGGGTCATCCTGTGGGGAGTCATGAGTTTCCTCCCACATGTTGCCCCTCGATGTGTGAATGTATATGTCTGCCCTGAAATGAACTGGTAGCCTGTCCAGAGTGTTTCCTGCCTTTTGCCCAATGTACACCGGGATACACTAAATGAGATACAGAGAGGTAGGTTATCTGTTTTCCTCAGAAATGTACATGAATGTGTGGTTCTCCAAACAAATGGATCCCAAATAAAGCACATGAAATGACTTTGTTTGAAATGTGCTGCGTGACTTACCATCTCTATGCCTTGTTCCCTTCTCCTCATTTGAATTGAATTCTTGATCTACTCTCGGCTTCTCTGCCATGTGTCTTTCTTTTTCTTTCTCCAGTATTCTCTCTTTCTCCCTAAGTCGCTCACTTTCTTTCTCTCTTTCCCTCTCCTGCTCAAAGACACGCTCTGTCTCTCTTGCACGCACTCTTTCTCTCTCCCGCTCTTTCTCCATCTCTTGAATTCTCCATTCTTCTGCCTCCTTCTGTCCCCTTTGACTGCTTTGCAGCTCCTGCTGGAATGTTTGAAGAAAAAGGTGACAGGAAGGATTGAAAGGAAGAGGTAGATTGAGAAAATATTAAAGCAAATTAAAGTTCGGCCATTATTCCACTAAAGGTCACTATGTGACATGAAGTATAAACACATAACCAGGATAATTAAAGAAATCCTCACTGCTTTCAGCAGAATTTGTGCATGTGCCTCTGAAATCATGAATTCATGCCAAGTAATGATTGCTTCCATAATGGGCAGAACTATCGATGAGGTATTGTAACTACTACTGGGCCAATTTATTAACCACGAGAGGTCACAGTTAATGCTGGTGATAACTAAGGCATGGTATAATGTTATATTAATTATGGCTCAGTATGGTTCCTTGAAACATGAGAAGAAATGCTGTTCAATGTATGGATTCCAAACTTTTAATCCATACCACATTTGTGTTTGTGCGATGGCTTTTTAAAAAAAAGTTTAGACACAGCGCAAAATATAATAAAAACAGAATGTAATGATGTGCAAATCATATGGCCCCCCATGTTTACACTCATCAGCCATAACATTAAAACCACCTTGTTTCTACACTCATGGTCCTTTTAACAGCTCCACTGAGCATATAGATGCACTTTGTAGTCCTACTATTATAGACTGTAGTTCACCAGTTTCTCTGCATACGTTCTTTATGAGGGCCCTCACATCACCTCCACAGAGCACATATTATGTGGGTGGTAGATTATTCTCAGTACTGACACTGAAGAGCAGGGTGAAGGGGGGCTAACGAAGCATACAAAGAAACAGGTGGACTATAGTCTATAACTGTAGAACTACATAGTGCTCTTCTGTGGTAAATGTCGAGAAACCAGGACAAGGTTTTAATGTTATGGCTGATCAGTGTATATTCAAAATAATACAAAGACAACATATCAAATCTTAAACTCAGAGATATTTTTGTTTTGAAAAATGCACTTGCTGTAAAATATAAGCCCATTTTGAATTTGTTGCCAGCAATATCTTTCACATGGGAAACAAAAGACTGGTAAAGTTATCTAATACTAAAAGAACACCTGGTGGACATCTGTAATTAAGCAGATTAGCAACAGGTAAATAACATGATCTGGTGTAAAAAGAGCATCCCAGAAAGGCAGAGTCTTTCAGAAGTAAAAATAGGTAGTGTTGAAAGACTGCATGGATAAATAGGTCAATAATTCATAAATAACATTTCTTTGTCAATGTAAAACAGCAATTTAAGGATTTCATCTTATACAGAACCTCTTATCATTAAAAGATTCAGAGAATCTGAGGAAATTTCTGTATGCAGCTGCCAAGACCCAAAACCAGTACTGGATGGTGCCACTGCATTAATGCAGACATCATTACATGGTCTCAGAAACACCTCTGAAAATCACAGTTTGTCGCTGTTTTCAACGCCAGTTAAATTCAATTGCCCAAAGACAAAACTAGATATAAACAGATACAGAAATGCCTTTTGTGTGCCTGAGCTCATTTAACATGGACGGATGCGAAGTCAAAAAGCGTCCTGTGGTCCAGCAAATCAAAGCTTCTTTAAAAACCCCCTGGGCTAAAAAGGAGAAGGCCCATCCTGTTTGTTACCAGCGCACCTTTGAAAAGCCAGCATCCAGCATGCACATGGCATGGGTGACTTACACATCTGTGGAGTTCTAATAATGCTAAATGATATATATGGATGTTAGAGCTACATACTTATTATAGCAAGACAATAAACTACATTCTGCACGTATAACACCAGCATGGCTCTTTAGGAAAAGAATCCAGGTGCTAAACTGGCCTGCCTGCAGTCCAGGCCAATCACCCACTAAAGAATTTGCCACAGTATGGAGGAAACAATATGACGACAGAGACCTTGAATCATCCTATAACAAGCAAGACTAGAAAACATTTCACTTTCAAAACTACAGTAGTTCAGTCTTCTCCATTCCCAAAAAATTACTCCTAGGACAACAATGTTGTCTTTGTTCTCTTTTTTTCATTAGATAAATGATTTGCACATTAAGTTCTGGTTGTATTTATATTTGTGTCCCAAGCTTTAGAAAATAGGGTTGTAAAATTCAGTGGTTTTGCTTTGTAATTAATCAAAATGCAAATCTCAATATCTCTTAAAAATCTGATTTATTGAAATAGCCAAGACACTGCAAGTGTAGTCTATCCAAATGTGCTATAGGCTTTTATAAAGCTGTGCTAGTGAGTAAAGATACCATCCTCACCCTGGGATTATCCCTAATCCTGAGCTATCTTTAACCCAGGGCTATGTTTCATGCAGCAGGATTAATGCATTAACTGGGCTACTCGTTGTGCACTGGATTAACTAGGTTTACACGTTAATTTCTACCAAATAAGATGTTTATTTCAGGGTAACACTCGGCTGAACTGTAACTTAAAGTTGTATGCTGAAGCACAGACTACAGTTAATGAAAGGTAAAAGATTTTGTGTTTTGACATGCGTTTTGGGATGAAACAGAATGGCATGCTGGGATGCAGAAGGGCATGCTCTCGGGCCCCACCTTTTTCATCCTCTGATTCAGAGCAGGCCGTCGGACCTGTGAATCAACGGTGAATGAAACAATCAACAGCTTGCAGTCAATGCATCGTCTTAAGAGTACAGGCTAGCATTTGTTCCTGTTCTAACTGGCAGAAATGGATGAAGAGACATATATGAAACGGAAATTACATAAGAGAAAAATATGAAGAAAAGATCTGTTTTATTGACCGCAAGCGCTCATATTATGCAGCTGTACTCTGCAACGTCTAGGATCTACATGACCAAGATTAGGCATGCCTGGCACAGACTGCTGAAAACAGTCAATACTAAAGTAGGCATTCTCCATATCATCTCTGAACCAATCCAATTGTTCCAACATCTAGGCTGTTAAATTACATTCAGTGGGCATGTTAACATCAACGCCCCATAGTCTGGAATCAGTAGAATATAACTATACAAGTAACTACACCTGATTCTAACACCTCACATACATTTCTGGTTCAAGCCACACCAGCTTTTAGGGAGTAATTTCAGTAAGTGTAATTAGGAAATCAATATCAAAGCTACAACATCTTAGTGGTGAGCTCTATTTCTAGCCCTAGTTGGCAGAGTTCAAATCTAATCTAATTTTCTCATGCTTTGAAAAGATACAGAGTCCTGGAAAAACGCTTTTTCCTTCACCTTCCAGCTTAGGATATAGCTTATGAACAGCTATAAGGGGTGAATGGTAGTATATCGGAAACGCATTTTCATTCTCTTACATAATTAAATATTTTATGTCCATGTGGGCCTTTGTACCCATCATGAATACTTTTTGGCTCTTCTTTTCTTTCAGGTTCCACCTTCATATCAAAACCTCTTAACCATCCATTGTTTGTTGTTTATTTAATTTTAGTTTCTGAACATGCCAGCTGCTGCTTTGTGTAAAAAATTCATGAGTAAAAGACCAAGTGAAATTGTGCAGAATTACTTGGAATAAAATTTCATTATCCTTCTTATATACAACGCTCATTTCAGTCAGAAGAGATTGTTCCGTGACAGAGACAATATTTTATATGGTTCCATTCCTGGCTTTAACATCAGGCACAAATGACCGGATTTCAACTGGACAGCAGGATGTATGGCTGTTTGCATTTGGCACGTGCATGTGTCTGGAATGGGTCTTCAGACAGTTTATGACCAGATGTTTTGTTGTTTTTTGACTGTTTCTTATCTTTTGACTGTTCAACAAGGTCCTACCTACATTACTGACATGCTGGTGAAATAACGGCCTAAAAGGAACCTCAAATCTGTAGAGTCTGACCACCTGACAGTGCCAGAATTAAACATGGTGAGGCAGCTTTTTGCCATTATGCTGTTGTCAGCTGGAATAAACTTCTTAAGGCTGTGAGATGTGCTCAGACTCTTAATAAACTAAAAGCATATCAGTTCAACTCTGTCTATTACACTTATTAGCCTCTGTCAGTACTGTAGTCTGCACTTTTATTATTTTTATTTTATTAATATTTTTTAATATTGCTTTCTTTCTGTTTTATGCCCTGACTTAAACATGTAAAGCATTTTGAATTGTCTCTGTGTATGAAATGTGCTATATAAATAAATCTGCCTTAATTTGCCTGTCCTTGTTCTTGTCCTTGATTGCATGAAATGTTAAAACAACAAATGGGGAAGTAGATGAAGAAATAAGCTTCTTCTTTCATCGCTGCTGTGATGATGTAGATCACCTTTGAAGGTCATTTGAATGACTGCATCACAATGTGTCTCTGAGATACCCCAGGGCCTGTTCTCACCTAGACTTAGCACTTATTATCAGTTCACCTGGGACATATGCACATGGCAAGTATGAACCGTGCATCATTATACAGTCAATGCACCTTTCACTTGAAGTGTCATACTGACATACGTAAAAGCAGGGTCATGGCAAAATTCTTACTGATTAAAATGTTAGGCAAGAGCAGCTGAGAAGCTTGAGTGCTGTTGCACTCATGCTCATCAAAAAACATCATGGGTCACACAGCTGGGACCCCAAGATAGATCCCAGCACTAGAACTCCCCTTTGCACCTGGAAGGCAATTCTGGTGTCTGCTAAATTGAAAGCAACTTGCCTTCAGAGAGAGGTAGTCATCAGCCTGGTCATCAGGGGGAAACTCACTGCCGTCTGTGATTGCAGGAGGAGGAGAGGGGAAGTCCAGTGAAAGTGTCCGGTCTTCAGTCTGCACAGCTTTACTATTATTCCTAATGGGGCCTAAGACAAACACAGAAACCTCATCAAAAAAAAGTTTTAATTAGATATAAACATGTTAAATATCAGATTATGGCAGATCGTCTTCAATTGTCTCAGAGCTCTTGACCTGTGCTTATACATTGTGTTCACACTTGTTATCACGCAATGTATAATTGTTACTGAAGCATTAAAAACTGCATTTCAAGGAGATAACAATACTCTGCCTTTTTTCTTGATGGGGTTTTCAGACTCTTTCTTTGAAGCTGCTCTCAGGATTCTGTTAGCGTAAATGTTCCTAGTGTCCAACTCCTTCTCTTTTTCCTAAAAAAGTTATTATAGCAAACAATTATACACCAAACAGAGGTGGGTATATGGCAAAAACAGTAGCACTGTTGTTTTCACAATACACAATAAACATACAAGCTTAGCAAGTTAGAAAAGATAAAATGAAGCAGCAGTGCTACAAAAAAAAAAGCTTAGGTCTGCACGATAGTGGAAAAAAAACAACACTGTAATTTAGTTCGGAGTAATTTTTTTTTTATTGTGAAACTGCGATGGTGATGCTGTAATATATTGTGCAGGCCTAGTTTTTATCCGTTGTTAAACACTAAATTTTATCCATTGAAATAGGACTAATTATATTTATGACACATTAACATAATCAGTGTTCGGAAACATTTCACAAATAAACATGCACATTATGCTCAAAAATGAATGCTGTGACATTATTTACCACAACAACTGTATTGTCATAGTGCCCACCCCCACACTGCACCCAATCAGTGAGTTAATATTGATTATAGTCTTGTTTCTATCATTAGAACGCAGAACCAGTTGATTTGTGTTGTGACAAACACAACTGGATTTGTCATTCAAAATGTGCCAGTAAGGCTCAGCAGGTTTGTTAACAAAACTCGTACACATCCATATACATTGGAACGTTTTGCTCTGTACTGTGGAATTATTGGTGTAGCTGATGTGGCATATGCAAGAGTAATACTCTTAAAGAAATTAATTACTTTCATGTCCTATTTGTATGTGGCGCATGAACAGCTATTGTGTTTATGTTTAACTACCTTTAGTTTGGCACCGAGTCTCTCCACTTCCTCTCTAAGTGCTTGGGCTTCCTGTAGGGCATCGTGGGTTTTCCTTCGCTCACCAGCCAGTTGCCTCTGAAAGCTCCCGTTACTCAACTCCATGTTCTTCTCCAACTCCTGAAATACAGGACAAACTTAGAATGATCACCAAGATCTTTGTGAAAGAACACCTGAACAGGGTAACAAGCTAATAACTATAAAACATTTCTATACAAAACAGTTATATAAAAGAGACAAAACCAAAAAGCCAGTAGACTGTTTGTGACAGCCATGGTATCTTAAGATACCAGCTAATGATTGTTATAAATATGGATGCAGGCCTGTACATACACCACTTTTTAAAAAAGATTAGCATCACTTGTCATAGTATTAGCTTTGGTGTTTGTATTCTATAAAGAATATACAGTGTAGATAAAACAGTTTACAATATTCACCAAACATATTTTTAGATATATGTCAAGCTTTTGGGAACAACAAGAAATTGTTACAAATAATATACTGTAAAAAAAAAAAAAAGAAGCAAATTGGTTAATTCAGTTAATTCTCATATTTCCTGCACCTCTCTTCTTCATTCTGAGCATGACAAAGTTTGGCAATTTTTTACAGCTTCGTACATTTTTTAATAAGGTTGTGGTACTATCATTATATTGTAAATGTTTTATATACACCCATTGTCAAAAACATAGCTGCACAAATAGAAGGAATTGACTGCCAGGAATGAAACTTGGTGGGTAGGTTTGACCACGTGAGACATGCAAATGATCCAAGTTTCAGCTCTGTTGTGCATGTGACGTGAGAAAGACCCAACAGCCACAATTGCAGACATTCAGCAAGCAGCGATGCCTCCATGAGTCATCCTGTTAGTGCCAGCACCACTGGCAGACAGCTTCTTGACGCAGGACTACATGCACACAGACCATTATGATGAATGGCCTTAACACCACATCAGTATCGCCAAAGGCTGCAATGGTGTCGTGCCAGACTGTCATGGTGTAATGGGTCATCTATAGTGAGGAGTTCCACTTTTGTGTTGGTGAAGACGACCAACGAATCCATGTGTGGGGGCACCGTGCCCAGCGCAGTTCAAAATGAACAGTTTGTTGTCATGCGTTAAACGTCAAGACGGCCTGGTGTCACTCCACCTTCAACCCTACCACACAATCTGCAGGAACTGTGTGAGAATATTCAAACTGCATGGGATGGAATATTACAGGACACCATTAGAAACCTCTACAACTCCAAGCTGAGACGTCTGGGATGTTGCATTAGCCTGACGTCTTACTAAGAGACACTACTTCTGTATGTGTAGCTCAATACATATTTCCCATATCAGTGTAAATTTATCATTATTTATTGTTCCTAGTCACCTTTATCTTCCTTCCCAACAGCACTGCAATCCAACACTTCCTTCTGGGGCAGCTATTCTTTCGATGATGAGAGTATGTCACTAGGCCTGTCACAGTTTTGAGCTAATCACAACACTTTTTGACTCTATAAGTATTGTTTGTTCATTTGAATGGTGTCTGTTGCCAGTGGATAGCTACAAATTTTTTCCTCCCAATATGTTATGGTTAGATCAAGTTTATTTATACAGCGCCTGCTGAGGGCAAAAAATAAACCAGCCTGTCACTGGACAGAAGTATTTAAATTAATTGACTACTGTTAGAAGCCTATTAGAGTTATAACGAGAAACAGATCTATGAAAATCAGTCATTGTTACCAGCGACCACTGTTAGGAGCGTATCACAATGAAGATCAGAGATAAATCCATGAACATCAATGACTACTATTAGCTTATACTGATGATCTGAAGAGAACAGAAGTAGCATTATGTTTAAAACACAGCAGCTGCGTTTTTGGTTTGTACCTTAAATAACAGCATGCATCTGTAGCCAAACGGGTTTTAAATAACTGAATATGGGTATTTTTAAACTTTCTGTGCCTATTTGTGTGAATGCATGGATATACTTTGACTCTGCGCTCGCTCTCCTGTGCTTTGGCCTGAGTGTGGGTCAATTTTCGAGACAGCTCCTCTCTTTCTCCCAGATTCTGGTCATCTGCAAGTTGCTGTAGTCTTTCCAGTTGGCTGCGGCAGCGCTGGAGCTGGGCATCTGCCTCTCTGTAGCTGCGCTCTGCTGTGCGCTCTCTCTCCTGGCTGCGCCGCAGCCTTTCGCGTAGTGCGTGAGTCTCGTTGTTATGCCGGGAGATGAGCTGGGATATTTCGCTCTCCGTGTCGCTGTATCGTTGCAGTGCTTTCTCGTGGCGCAGCTGCAGCTGCCGGAGGAGGCGGTTCTCGCGCTGCAGCTCATCGGCATGCACCCGAAGTTCAGACAGTGCGTTTTTCAATTCACTGATTTTCAGCAGCCTCGCAGACAATAGCCGTTTGGTTACCAGATCCAGATCCTTTGGAGGGGCATCTTTGCCGATGCTCTGAGACCGCAAACCACTGGACCGCTGCTGTGGGTGATAGACCTGAGCACCAGGACGACGAGACACACCTTTGCGCACACCTGGACAGAAGAATTCATATGCATTTAAACCTACCTACACAAAATTATCAACATTTGAGGAGATTACAAAGGAGTTTGCCCCCACTTGCAAATCAGCCACAAACGCATTAGCTAATATTTCTAGACTACAAAGGCTACTCCAACTCATTCCAACAGTATTAGATGGAGCTCCATCGCTCAGAGAACACCACAGCCCACAGCTGGGGGGGTTTATCCCATCGAGCTGAGGACTGACATGGTGAACTTAGGCTCATGTGCAGCTGCAATGCTTTTTCTATGGAGCTTATAACAGCCATGTATAAACAACTGAAGTTGTGAAGTGCCATAAGATAGCTGAATTCTAATTAGAGGGGGTGTCTGCATAGTTTTGGACATAACCTGCAGAAAAAGGAAAAATACTTTGTTGATCTAACATTAGTTACTTGGGACATGTGACCTGACAGGCTGTCAACGGTCCTTTTCCTCATTAAATATTTACATCACTCAATGGACAGCAGGAAATTTCTTTCAAATGGTGTAAATAAATTCATTTAAAAGCAACAAAATATACATGTGCATCAGTCCTGAGCCTAATTAAGCATTGAGAACAAAAATGCAATGGGGGGGAAATGCAAAGGGGGAATTCCAAGCAGGAAATGAATTTATGGTTTTGTTTTAGCCTCCCTTATGTCACCTGCTGGTCGTTACTGGTACAGCAGGCGATATGCATTTAACTGAGTTTACCTGAGTAGAATGATTTGCATCTACAAAAACCATCTTTCCAAAAAACAAGAACAGAAAAGCAAATCATTGTTAATGAAAGGCAAAATCTAAAATAGGTCCCTTTCTACTTTAGCACAATGTGTTAAATGCAGCAGCAGCAAAGTGGAGTATTTCAAATTCATTGAATTACAGTATTCAGTATTCTGTATTGCTACAATGACACACTCATGATACAGGGTCCATGATTCAGCATTCCGTTGATATTGTATACAACATCTGAATGCAGCAAAACCATTGGACAGTATCCATGTTGTTCCACTCCTTACTAAAGAGATTAGAGCGGGAGGACTCGGTGTATGAACACGAATGTGCTGCCAGTGATTGTGGCTGGTAGTTTGCCAACTTTGGTGTTCAAACAATGCTACTAAATCAAGAGCATAATTAACAGAATGTCTATTATTCATGATGCATTGCTGCATTTCTCTAATGCACACAGTCACAATGCATTCTCCACTAGGCTGTGACTAAAACAGATCCTGATTAGGATTAGTATTGTGTCTATGAGAGTGGGCTATTTAGTTTATTGCACATAAATCAATAAATGAATTCTGACACTTTCCCCATCATAAGCCTCTGGTCAATGACCACAGTAACCTACCCCACCAGTAAGGGGTTTCTCTGTATAATGACCAACATTAGGAGCTTAGTTTTTTCAGCGCGCCAAGCCAGTCTAATCATTTCTGTATTCAGTGGCACAGCAGCCACTATTAACATGAGTCAACGTTCCTTTGTTCAATGCTTAGCAACAAGAGATTTTAAATGCTATATACAGCCCTCTTTATCTTTTAATATCACAATATATATCCCATGGGGAAATGTCATTTTCTTCCAATATCATGCAGACCCATCACATGCCTAAACCAATGTGAACCACCAGATCAGACCTGAGTGAAGATTACTGTTGACCACTGAGGCTTGTTATGTAAACACAGCCCAAGACTGATTATCAATCGGCTAAAGGTGCTTTGCCAGATAATGAAGTATGTTTATGCATGCCATTTTTTTGGCTGTAAAAGAATGCAAATCTCTGACCTCACAAATCATCGTGAAACATTTCACCGCATCATGACTTCTCAAGCTAAAGTAACTATTTACAATACTGGAACACAGATGAGAGAGCAAACATTTTTTGAATCTCAACTGATATATAGTCTTCAAAAAACGTGTGTGGCTAAAACGTTACTTTCAGACTGATTCTGGTGTGTACGCATATGTACCTGTTCGGTGTAAGGGACTGCTAGATACTCTTCGAGCCCTCCCTGCTCTGTGTACTGATGGTGAGGGAGACTGTGGTGAGAAGGACCTCTCGGACAGTGAGACATTCTCATAATCATCGGAGTAAAAGGAGGCACTGCTGTGTTCTCCCTCACTGATCCGGTCCTTATCTGGATCCTGTTTCGGCTCTCGGGTTCTGGTCCGGGCTCGAACCGATGATGAGCTCTCAGCATCCTCACGAAACTTCCCATTCCGTTTTCTTGACTGAAAGGATGAGTCTGAATCCCTCCCGTTTTTGTGGTGGGAAAGTGGACTCTGTTCTGATTCCCTCATGCGGTTATCCTCAAACAAGTTCAGAGTATTTTGGGAATCCATGTCCAATTCTGTTACACTCCCCAACCTACAAGCAGAAACACAAGTTTTAAATCATCCTACGGTACCAAAATGTGAGCTACAGATATTCCTAGGTCTGTCACTACTGTCACTATAGTATGAGAGTAAATAACTAATTATTTTTGATAAACAATAATAAAACAAGAACAAAGCAAACTACTTTATTAGAAAAAGACAAATAGGAATCATCAATATGTCATCTACCTACCTGTCTGATAGCAATATATCTTTAAGCCTTTAACTTTCTGCTCAACTTTTTAGTAGAGCACATTCTGAATATATTTTAATAAAAGACATGCTGAACTCAACCTGATCGTGCCATCCCTACCAATTGGCATTAGTTGTGTTAAGATGAAAAATCCACAGTGTCTTTCAATTGATCCGCCTTTACAGTTTTGGTTTTGGTCAATTTATTTCATAAGCATTGTACAGTTTCTGAGATTCTGATTAACAGAATTATGTAACAAACATAAAGTACTCTAATATGGGTAAAATACCATAATATTAAAAAACAATGCATTACCAAATGGTCTAATTGTTTTTATGCTAAAGGTGTCTATGCTAAGCTAATGTAACTAAAACTGATCATGTGCTTTATTATTATTATCCCAAACAAACAAAGAAAAATAATCTTTCATTTAAATTTTTCTTGATGAGGACGTTAAAGAGTTAAGAAATTATTTGTTCCCTCAAGAATGCTTGGACACCAGAACAAGTAAGGTACAGCAAGTTCACTGCAATTATGAAGTCACTTGACTTAAATGCACGCACTGTAACTGTGTCTCATCACCTTGACAACAGATAAAATACCCCAGATGGAACCGATGCAGTCGAAAGATGTGTGTATGTGTGTGTCCACATCTGGCTTAACCGAAAGCTTTAGGAGAATCGCGACTTGACCTACGCAATAAACATGAGCTGTAAAAGAGGATTCACAAGGATTTGTTCTAAGCCACCAAGATCCAGCATTATAACAGAAGCCAAATCCATAAGCAATATCATATTACAATAATAATACTATTTTTATTTTTACACACTGTCAATTATGGCAAACAATTAACATGGCAGTTCTCTAAGATGTTTATTACAATACACAAAAATTTCACAATATCTAATATTTCTTAAGTTTGATAAACAGAAAAAAATAACCAGCAGTTTGTCTATCATAAAAATACATATAATGACACTGTGTAGAATCAGGATATGTCATTTTTGCCATGCCTCTTTACTGCCATAATGTGATGCGAGTAATCATGATAACAATAAACACTGTTGTATTGCCAACCACTAACTACTGCTATTACATAAAGCTGGGAGATAGGGCAAAAATAGAATCTGCAATACTTCCAAATATTTTCTCGATACACTATAAGTCACAATGTTTATTTTTGCAGACATCAGCTGAACACAAAAAAGAAAGAGAAGTGCTATCAAATACTATCAAAAACTGCTAATACAATGACCTCTATCTATATTTTGTAGTGTTACACTAAAATCAGTGGAATTGAACTAATTTTGCTAACTAAAGCTGCTTCTACTACCTACCTTTAAATATCTATACTGTTTACACCCACATACTCAACTAAAACTGCTCTACACTTACACACATTGTTTTTGTCTGTTTGTCTTTGCGCTACACTATTTATTTATATACACATATATATTACATTCTCCACTGGAGAAGGAGCCTGACTGTGTTTCGTTATACTGTATAACCCAGTATTACAGTCAAGAAAAAATGGTTTGGAAAAGTACACATCTATCTACTGTACTTCCACTCGATCCGACAGTCTGTATTTTGAATACACTATCTCAGGGCACAGCAACAAAACACAAATTTAATGTTGGTCTGACCCACACTCGTCTGTTTCTTTTTTATTCTATCCCTCATTTATCCCTTCGAATCCCATTCATTTTCACCTCCCATCGATTCCGAACAGCCACCAAACTACACATACTCCCTCAGGGCAGATCCTCAAACTCTATTCCACAGACATACTGACCATACTGACTCCTCTATGTGTCATTTATTCATCCATCATTCTCCCCACAGCCTAGCAGGAAGTGGGAACCATTTAACCTGACAAAAACCACATAGTGCGTTACACTAGTCAATAAAAACATATTGTCATGTTTAAATGTTGACACATTGCAGTCATATTCCATAATACCACACAGTACAGCTCAGAGTTCAACTAAAAACCTCACGAGTTGATACAGTATTGCTATGACTAATAACAATAATTGAGTTCTCCTTTCACTCGCAGACTTGTCTCCATGGAGAAGCATTCTCTGTACACAAGTCACTTCGGTCATTGAGAAACACTAGTACAGTCTGTTACAGTAAGCTTGTTCCCTGGTTTTATTCGCTGTCATACTCTGAATCTCTGTATCTGACAACGGAGATGTTTAAGATCACGTCAGCCTCAAAACTGCCATCCTAAGAAAAGTAATTAGGCCTAAACATTAACATTAAACACAACATTAGACAAGAGACGCAGAGCAGCTGGATTCAGAAACGCAACACAGACAAGATCCTCACCACAGATTACAACAACACTGTTCTGTCCTGGCCAATTTCTGACTCAACGAACCCAACAAGTCCAGAACATTCCATACTGTATCTGCAATAGTGATGCTTTAGCTCAGTACAACCAGAGAGACCAGTAAAAGGCTGAGATCAGTCATGACGTCTTACAAGAGTGGCTGAAGAGGTCCTTTGCTTGTTATTAAAGACACAACAACCTCAATACACAGAATCTTTAGAGAGTCTTAAATTTACTTCAAAGAATACTAGATACTTTATTAAACCCTTTTTTTTTTCTATGCAAATTTGACTTTGTGTCACCAATTCTCAGTGTGAGTATTGTGATTAGATGGGTGCACTGATGTTCAAGGCAACCCCTTTCTTTCATCATACAGAAAATTTCATAGTAGTGTGACTATGCTGTAGCATATAGGCATATGAAGTGCATCACTAAAGCATTATTTATTTTTATCAATTATCAATTATTATCAATTTTTTTTATAATAATGCAGAATCAAAATTGGGAGTGCAATAAAAGGCTCACTGGAAAAAGTTATAAAGCAATAACATATATTATCTGATGCTATCATCTGATTTTCTCAAATTAGATGTAATTTGCAAGTGATCAGATTTGTATGTCCAGACATCAGCAAGCTATTTGCATGGTTTGCTGTGTGTCAGGACTATAAAGCCAATTTAATGTGGCTTTTTGCTGTCTAGACTATCAAAAATAGCCTGGATACAATCTGGACATGCCAAAAAATAGGTTTTGTACTAGCAGTCAGAACAATAAGTTAATGTTCAGTATCAGACTCTAATTTTACACTAATTTAATTCTACTTTTGTGATGTAATGATGCTGACACTTCTGCATTAGGGGTTAAAACTGGATGGACATATGGATATACCGGATATACATATATGTTATATAAGGTTTTAGCTTGATATGAGGCAGTTCAGGTCTTTGAATTTTGTTAATAGTTTAACTGCAGTTTCATAAGACTCACTATTGAACAATCTTTTGTTGTGAAATCAAATGCGTAGCTTTCTGAGCCATACAACTTTGTGTAGTATGAGCTCTGCAGGATCAAGACATTGTCAACACACCGAATAAGAAAACGGAGTCGCCTTGAAGAATCAACTGAACCTTAAAATATGGTTATTGTTACGTACCTACACAATAATGGGGGTGGAAATCAAAAAATGTCCCACAATCTCACATTCCATCGTTCATAATGTACACATTGTAATCTCTGAATCACTTGCCATGCTTATCGCTTGCCTCAACTTGATATGTAAATAATACTGTATTTTGCGCTTCTGATTAGATGCTAACTGCGTTTCACTGGATCTGTACCTGTACTTTGCACAATGACAATAAAATCTAATCTAATCTAAACTGATCCCCCCTCCCCCAACCCATGCATATTAACATTAAACTTCTCAGTGCATTTCAAAATAGGCTCAAAAACTTCTTATTTTAGGGATTAAATAAGCCCCCTCACTTAATATATATCAAGACCTTCATGTCAAGTATCACACCGGGCAGGTCAGGGCACACAAACCATTTAAATAAAGAAAAGAACGAAAAGAGAGAAGGAAAGAACCATCATCATACAAATAGACAGACGACCTTCTGTTCCTGACAGAACAAACACACTGCCATTAAGAAGCAGCCTGCTTGATAAAGAACTCTGTGACTAAGAAAGCTGTCAGACAGACAGTGGACACCCTGAATTAGATAGGAAACCCATTAGATAGGAAACTGTCCTTTTTAACTGTTCTAGATACAAGACTAATATGTTTCTAAATATGTACAGCAAAAAACATTTAAACAAATGTAGTTATATTTCAACTCACAACATGATGCTAACTAGGTTAACTTACAGCAAGCTACAGGTGTCAAAACAAAAGAGGACCATTCTCACCGTTACCATTTAAACGCTTTATATGAAATGAACCACACAATAACGTGTTAAATTACGCGAGAATGTATTATATGAGGTAAACAGCGAGTACTAATGTTTACGCGACATGTATTTAGCCACAACATAAAAGGTAAAAGCTAGCTAACTTTGCTAACAGGCTAGACTGTTTGTCTGCTCACGAAGCCAGCTTCTTGTTTGAGGATACCCGTTCCACCTTAAATGGTGCAGCAGTTACATTCTGGCGCCAGAATGTACCATTTAAGGTGGAACCTGTAAACTCGAACAAAAACATACAACTACATGATATGCTAGCTAACAACACCCAACATACATCCAACAAGTTTTCGGCAACACGCACATAATTTAAGAGAAACAACATTATTCCCCACATTTACCGGTTTCTTCCTAGGTATCCATGTTTGTTCCTTCGACGTGGATAATCAGCAGAGTGGCCGTTTCGGCTAAGGAGCTACCTTTGCTAGCCAGCTCGGATTATTTTAAACATGGCTAGCTAAAGCATTATAACCAGCTGGAAAAAAGTCCTGCGCTTAACACGGTTTTACTCTCATAATGAATTAAGAGAGAAAGATATCGACGACGGGGGGTTGTCTACGGATTAAACGACTTTATCTGAAGACTATCCCGGCGACGGCAGGGTCTTTATTTAGCCAGAAAAGGCGACGACGTAAAGCCACCAAGCTCCGAAACAGCGGCTGGAACAGCGACGCCTCGCCATGGCAACGTCCGCTGCGCGCGCTGTGTTATTATTGACGCACGAGACGTAGCAACCGCGGAAAAGACCAGAATAGAAAAGAAGCGTACAGTTTAAATATCACACTAATACTACTACTACTAAAATAATAATAATAATAATAATAATAATAATAATAAATGCCAGTATTACTTTTCATATTTAGTATTTACTACATTCTAATAATAACACTTAACTTAATATTCTTATAATTTTACGTTATATTCTTATATTATATGTTATTATTATTATTATTATTAGTAGTTGTAGTAGTATTTCAAATGTAATATAATATATTTTAATAATGCTACTTAATAATATTATGGTAATACTTATTATAGTTATTATTTTTACTACTAGTATTAGTAGTGTTATTAGCAGTAGTAGTATTGTTTAATATATTGTAATATTATATTGTAATGATAATTGTTGTTGTTATTATTATTAATATTGGCATTACTGTGGTTATTAAAACTTTTGCCAGAGTAGTAGATTTTTAGATCACTGGTTGACTCTCCACATGATGCTTTCTGTCTCTAATGCTGCTCTCGAGTCCAGTGCGCTTTTTAATATTGGAAACACGCCTGACTCAGCTCAGCCTCTTCTTATCAAACCCTTTATCATCATCAGGTGAAAATGTTGGAGGAAAAAGATACTAAAATGTCTAGAACAGGGGACAGAGGTGGGTACTCTGGTTCCATTTTCAATTTTTTTTAACGTGCTTGATAATTTTGGATTCGTCTTATTTAAAATCGTCTGTATAATTCAGTCCATATCAAGATGTAAACAAAGTCATTCAGAGTGGTTGATCTGAAACGGTTCACTGCAGTGAAACTCACAGACTCTGATTTCTATCACTATCTAAAAAACACTGGTGAACCTACATGTGTTTACTGAGGTTTATTTGTAATGATGATGCTGATAGCGAAATAGTGTTACATCTTCGAGGACTTAACCCTGGTTAGATACAAGAAGCAAGATACCAGCGTCTCGCTATGGAGTCATAGAAATTCCTAATGGTATCCTCTGATAATGCATCCCATGCAGCTTTTCCTGCAGATTTTGTCATAGGGGTAGACGTGGAGTGACACCAGGCCTTCTGCATGTGTAACGCTTCACAACAAACCATTCACCTTGGTGCTGACTATGTTGCCTCCACACATGGATTTGTTGGTTGTCTCCCCCAAGACAAGAGCAGGACTCCTCACTGAAGATGATCCATTGGCATTCTGAGTCACTCCATGACAGTGACACCACTGCGGTCTTTAGCGACCTTGTCACGGTGTTAAGGACAGTCATCGTAATGATTAGCGTACATGTAGTCCTGCGTCATGCAGCCATCTTCCAATGGTGCTGGCACTATCAGGATGACTCATGGAGGGCAGAACTGCTCGCTGGCTGTTGGGTCAGTCAAGTACAGTGATATGGCTCGTCCTTGCTTACGTCACATGAGAGGCATTTTGATGATGAATGTACAAGAAAATAAGTCTCTCCTGTTTCTCATTTCCATCTTTGGGTATTCACATTTGTTTCTAAATACCTTTTCTGCTGTTTCATTTGATTTAATTCTGTTATAATGGGCAAGTTCTTGGACTGCTTTACTGTGGCTCAAGCTAATTTACCTAAAAAGAGAAGGATAGAATCTGACATCAGCTCCTATGCTAATAGATGCTGGTTGTAATAAGAAGGTCTGTAGTTTGGAACTCACAAGTTTGTCATAGCTGTTTAAACAAACAAACAAACAAACAAATAAATAAATAAATAATAATAATAATCTTTAATGGTAAATAGACCACATGGTACAAAATTACACAGACATAAAAACCTTCTTATGTTCTCATGTACATGTAAGGTGTTGCTGTGCCACCTTGGCAAAAATGGGGTTGTGGAAAACATGGCACCTTTAAGTGAAGGCTTTTTATTGAATGTAGTAGGAGTGTACAAACTACAGCTCAGCACGAAAAGCAGGCCACTTCCAACCATACAAACCCCACTAACCAGCCCTGCAGCCCAGCACAGAATGACATAAGCAGCACATAAACACAATATCGTTCACAAGAGTTATTTAAATATTAAAGGCTCTCTTACAGCAAGTTCACTGATTCTTATGAGCCTATACACGTCTACGGTCACACAAGCAAATAGCAGGTGGCCACACAATCCCTGTAGACACACATACCACAAAGCGTGTGGTCTCAGCCACAATCCATCCTTGGGCTGCATCCTCCTCCCCAGTGTGGCGGTACTCCTTGTCTTGGATGTGAGTGCTCCGCATGTCACCCGGGAGATTTCCCCTGTGCTGACTCCTCTCTGCCACTTTCTCAAAAGCTGCACATGACTGCTGAACCATTACACTCAGTTCATCTCCCAGATTGACAATGACAAGGCCTAAAATTAAAGGGCTTTAGTTGAAAATGTTGCTGACAAAAAAATTATTTACAAATGTATGAAGCATAATGAACATAAGAAAGAATGAAAAATAAGTACATTGAAATGTGAGTGAAAATCAAGCAATGAAAATTAAGAATTTTATTTGAGCTGCTGCTTCCAAAACAACGCTGAGTAAAACACTTATGGACCACCGTTAGTGGGCCAACAGTGGTTCGCCATTCTCTTACTCTTATCAGGGGTTAGCTGCAAATGTCACTAGAGGTCTTTGCTAGCCACCCACGGTGTAGCATGTTCTGCAATCTGTCACCGAGTTCCTTTCATATTATTTATATAATATGGAATATCACATAAATAAAATTAAAGAAACATATTAATTAATATTTAATATTATTGTCAGACTTTCTTATTATATACATTATAATTTGTTTTAAAATACCATTTAGCCCCATAGTAGCCTTGGTATTACTTAGTATCGGATCAAATGGAAAATCAGTGGTATCACCCATCCCT
>JAMWET010001187.1:152500-210000 GCA_024036415.1 Prochilodus magdalenae
CTCTGAAACCTGAAACATAAATCCAGTGAATCACCTGAAAGGGTCTCCATAATTTTGCGAAAATGTCTTTTCCCCAATGTGTTATTTGTTATGATGAATACAATCTGTCATATTTAGGTTTGTTCTGTGCAGATATGATGCTGACAAAACACAATTTCAGCACCATCAAACTTTTGCACGTAACTGTGCATACATAAGGGGTTCTTTATAGGTGCTTTAGTAAATGCAGCAGACTCATCTGAAAGAACCATCTGAATGTTTGCATTGTTCTTTGTCCTGTTGATAGATGGTTGTTCTCTATGATACAGAAGATGAAGATGTTCTATGAAGATAAATTTATATCAGCACCAAAATGGTTCTACTATTCAAACAAGTCAAAAAGAACTTTACTGGTACTGCATAGAGTGTAGCAGTATGTAGTTTTATGTCATTTATATTAAACCCAGACCATTCTGTGTTCCTCCTCAGGTAAAGAAGAATCAGCAGGCCGTCGTGGGCTTCCTGGAGGCGAACCGAATTAGTTTCGAGGAAGTTGATATCACCATGCTGGAGGAGCAGAGACTGTGGATGTACCAGAACATTCCGGCAGAGAAACGGCCAGAGAAGGGCAACCCGCTACCTCCTCAGATCTTTAATGGAGATGCTTATTGTGGGGTGAGTGGATTCATCAATAAGCCTGATCATTAACTCATTGTAAACAAACACTGAACTATGATTTATTGTTATATGACTATTCTTAATATGTTATAGTTATATGTCACAAGGTGATGTCATCCCGTAACACAGTTCTTAAAGCCCGCCTACTGGCAAACCTGGCTTGCCCTGGGATAACACACTGACACCATTGTAAGAATAACCACAGTGGTGTGGGGGTGGAACTTGTAGCAGGATGCTGCTCTGGCAGTTAAACAGTCAGAACAGAGTGGGCGAGCTGACCAATCAGAGTGCACTGAGCTTACAAAGAGGTTATGCTTAAAGACAAAGGAGCTTCCCTTTTATTTCTTTTACACTATTTCCCAGCTTTGCTTTACATAGTGTGTACAATGCATAATTAATAGACCAATAGAAAAGATCCAAAAAGTAACTGCAGTAAATTTAGAAAAATTGATGTACATTAACCTTTTAAATTTAGTTTTCTTTATCTAGAAAGTTACCAGTTCAGAGATACATCAAAGAAAGTTTCAAATAGCCAATGTGTTTTTTGCTTTGTAAACAATTATAAATGGTAAATATTGTAAAATATCATCTCTTGTCATATATGCTGACTTGTATGTTCACCCGGGTGTGTTTGCGGATTACTAGATTCACATTAAGGACAGAACACAAAAGGAAATATATAAATTAAATACATAACTTCAAAAAAAAAAAACAAATAAATAATAAACAGTCCTACCGAGAGCTCAGTAAATTGAAGATAGGCATGTCCTCTTGCAGGTATCAGTAGCACCATGCAACTGAACGTTCCAATACTATAATATTAAATACAGATAGTATCCATTGCCATGTTAAGATGGATTCCTTCAGCTGATCACCTTTTTTTGCAGCTGTCAAGAGACATTTGTTAATAATTGTTGCTGCCCAATGAAAAACAAGTATCTCCAAAATTGTAGGGGCATCATCAAGTTCTAGTTTCATTATAGGTTCATGTAAAGAGGTTTTATTCTGGCAATTATCCAAGCAGTTCTGGAGCATTTCTATTGGAACATTCATTGTAACATTTACGGTGTAAAAGATAGCTGACATGTCCAAATAAAAAATTTAAATAGCTCAAAAGTTGAGACAGCGCCAGTATATTAACCATACTCTTCTTTCTTTTTTGGATACATTGTTATCTGTTAGAAGGGCTCAATTAGTGATTAAGAATTATACAGATGTGACAATTTTATATATTAATAAGAGAAATTAACCCTCAGAGTAACCAATAATCAATAACAGACCAATCAGTAATGACTGACCGGTTAATGAAGATCAATATATTATTGAATACAGTTTTTAAACCTGTCAGCAACCTGTTAATGGGGATCGTGACCTTGGCACTGGTGTTTCCAGTGAACAGCGAATGATCTTTTTACTTTTAAGGCAGTGCTGACTAGTCTTGCTCTCTCAGGTGTAAGTTAGAGGTACTGCAGAGGTGCTCCGTAGCTTCTCAGCCAGTCACATGTTAGTGTGGTTTTTATGATCATTGCCAATCACATGATCAGACGTGGTATTTCCTTCCTGTAGTTGTGGTGTAAATTTTCCAACCTCTGTTTTGACCAACCGGTCAGTGTTGAGAAGTTTCCATTAGCTTCTGCAAACAGTTACAGCCTCCCCCTTTCACACACACATACACATGCACTGTTTTTATAAGGATCATCTACTGATTAGAAATCAGAGTCAGAGTTGAAAACACATTTCAGACTTTTTTTTTTAAACTTTTGACTGTATATATATATATATATATATATATATATATATATATATATATATATATATATATATATGTGTGTGTGTGTGTGTGTGTGTGTTTGTGTGTGTGTGTGCATGTACTCATATAAATATGAAGTATTTGGAGTCTTATTGTCTATTTTATGTCTATCATATGTCTTGCGTCAGTCTACTTTATGTTTATTGTTTATTACATTCAATATACTCTTGTTCTTGTATTAGTTTTATCTATCTTTATCTATCTATTCATAGTAGCAATGTTTATTGCTACACCTTGGGACTGAGAGTAAAGCAGTTTCAATCCTCTGTATGTCTTATACATATTAAAGTATTGAAAACAGCTTGACTTATAAATTAAAATATATAAATGTACATAAATATAATATGTTTTCCCCTTTTATATATGTATATAACACAAAACTGTGTAAGACTTTTTGGGTTGCATTTAGGCAATTTTTTTGGTTTGTTAATTTACGTACAAGTTAAGGTCAGCAAGCATGTTCAAAGTATTTCTAAAACTGAAAAGTGAGCTTTCGTTTCGACAGCAGCAATATCATCTCATTATCTAACCACTGGTGTGCCTATCTCTTTTACATATATACTGTACACACTACTATACTATTATACTACCGTAGTAGCACAGTATTTCAGTGTTGTATAGTGTAAATTGAGTAAACAAAGTGAAATGCAATCATAGTATCAGAATGTATTTTTTTTTTTAAATATCAGCATTTTGAATTAGTGGTTGCTTTAAACGTGCATGAACCTCTGAAATGTGTACAAAAGCCTTTGATCTGTAGATCACATCCAGCAGAGAATCATTTGAACATCTGTTTCGGTGATATATATATATATATATATATATATATATATATATATATATATATATATATTTGTTTTTTTTTTGTTTGTTTTTTTAAATAAAAATATTAAACTATCAATATATGCATGTATATATTGATAGTTTAATATTTTAATATTTTTATTTTCTTGAAATAAACACCAGATTGGTAAATTGGGTCTCAAATTTTGCAGTCCACAGTGGTCAGAATTGTCTAAGCCAGCAATGGTTTGGCTTTTTCAGTCTTTAAACATGAGCCACTGAGCTGAAGTAAATATCACCTAAGTCCTCCTGTAGGCCCTGTTTTCTGTTTTGATCAGTTTTTTCAGGTACCAATGTACAAAACTGTGCAGCACTGAACAGTATTCGGATGCTCGTGTGTGAATATAGCACTGTGTGTTATGTTTCTGTCTGCGAGTCTTTAGCTGGACTTATGGTTAGAATGAGAGAGCAGTCTGTAGGTGAGTTTGGTCTTTGTACCGACAATGCGCTTTACGTTGACCCCTGACTTGGGATTTAAAACCTTCAGCAAACGGATCAGTGTGTGTTTACAGCATTTTCCGTGTTTGTGAAGGAACAGCATGAGTTTGCATTATACACCCTGCTACCACAATCCCACTGTGATCCAGTTCCTAGAGCTCCGCCACAGAGTATTTAAATCCTCCCACTATGTTTCCTTTAGGGTTGGGCAATACCACTGGCTTTAAAACATCACTGAGCTCGATTGTTGCTGTGCTCATAAATGGATACAGCTTCTGCAGTGAGATTTGTCAAAACTGGCATTTATTATTTTCGATGTTTGGAGTGAGAGAGCAAAAGGGAAAGTAAAAAGGACTGACCAAAAGTCATGGCAAAAGTGTGACCAGTCGAGGCATTCCACTGTCATGCCTCTTTCAACTCTGATACTTCAGGTCACCTTGCCATAAGCGTACTGGCCAGTGTTTAACCTCACTCACAAGATAACACCTCATAGCTTATACATGTAAATACACTCCTGCCAAAGGTAAGCAAGATTTGTCCCACTGGCACCGGCAATCTAGATCTTTTAGCCCACCCTTCTCACTCGCTCATCTTTTAAACCAAGGGGGTAAGGGGGGCTGGAGCCTACCCCAGCATTTCATGGGTAGAGGGTGGGAAACACCCTGGACAGGCCACCAATCTATCAGAGGGCAGATATACAGACATACACACAGTTTAGCTCCAGTCCACCTGACTGCATGTCAATGAAAACCAGAGCACCCAAAGAAAATCCACACAGACACTCAGAGAATGTCCAAACTCCACAAGTAAGGACTCCAGACACCCCGGGCAGAAACTGAACCCAGGCCCTTCTCGCTGTGAGGCGACAGTGCTACCCATTGTGGCACCCTGGCCTTTTCTAATCACTAATAATCATTTTCCTGAAAAAAATCACACTGATGTCAGATTTGCCTTTAGTGGGCTTAACTATGATGTACTGACATTTCCTTAGAGCATTTTTCCACAGCAGAGGTCGACTGACCGTCTAAGGGCTCCATCATTTCGGTAGCACAATAAAGCAGTTCATGCACTGTTCATGTGTGTGTGGTTGGGTTCTTATTGATTAGTTAGCTGGACTGGTTAACCGCCCACTTGCCCACGTGAAATTTAGTCCCATGTCGCAATATATTATGGTGGGAGATTCAAGAGTTCTATTGTCATATGCACAGCATAACAAGCAGTTACATTGTACAATGAAATTCTTACTTTGCAGTTCCTCCATTCCCGACAGTCTTAAAAAATAAATATCAATATAAAAGGAGAGAGAAAAATAAGAAGTATAATATATATATATATGTACATGAGATAAAGAAAAACACTAAGTAAAGAACGGGAGAGTACAGTACTGTATTGATGCAAGTAAGGTGCATATGCATGTGTAAAGTGCGCTGTGCAAGTACAGAAGTAAACAGGATGGTATAATGGGTGCATGTCAGAGTCAGAGTTCAGCCAGTTTCAGAGCGGACGGGGGGAGGAGGTGTTCACAAGCCTGTCTGTCAGTCTGGCTGTTCTGGACCTCACACTCCTGTAGCGTCAGCCCGATAGTAGGAGCGTGAGGAGGCTGTGCTGGGGGTGTGTACTGTCCCTGATGATGCTGTGGGCCCTCCTGATGACCCTGGTGACCCCAGGCGCAAGTTCCTCTGAGTCATGCAGGAATACAGACCTCCACATCATAACACAAGCACACCAAGAGTTCTAAAAAACCTTTTGTTTAATCCTGTGTTTTTGTTCTTTCAGGATTATGAAGACTTCTTTCAGTCTAAAGAAAACAACACGGTGTTTTCATTCCTGCGCCTCAACTCTCAAACCTCCGTGAAGGTACAGAATTCAGATTTGCTCACCATATTAACACAAGATTAATCATGTGTGCTAATCGTGATACTGGTCTTCAAAACATAGATATAGGAGAATAGTGAAGTTTGAAATATGCAAATGAGCACTTCTAGATTTTGTGACATGATTCTGTAGTTGCTGTCATGTCCATATGTTACACAGGACGGGGGGCCAGATTGCAAATGCAAGTTATTTTAATGAATCAGAAATAAAACAAAACAAAGAGACTACAGGGGGGGTGGGGGGGGGGGGGGGGGGGGGGGGGGGGGGGGGGGGGGGGGTGGGGAACAGGGCTACACAACAACAGACATAGAGAAACTTACAGAGATATTCACTGAAACCACAAAGAGGCAAATGACCGGCAGGGAGACAAAACACCCAACAAGAACAAAGGCCACGACATGAGGTATAACACAACTAGGGCTGACGAGAGACACCTGGGAAGGGGCGGAGCTAGAACTGAGACCAGACTAGAGGCCGGAGACAGGAGGAGCACAGGACCAAAATAAACAGAAGCACATGGACATGACAGGACATGGCAGAGTGTGACACCATATTAGGAATTGTGGGGCTGCTCTATGGGAAAAAATGAATGAACAGAAATGTGCCAAGTAGAATATGTTTTGACAGATCAAGCTTTGTTACATGCAGTGGTTTAGTGGCATGGACAGTACTAGGCTACACTCAGTAGCTGGTGTTGTTCCCTTTACCGTCAGAAGAATAGTTGCACCCAGAAGGAGATCAAACCTCCTCTCTAAGTTTCATTCCTGCCGTTTGATTCCTTCTGAGTACAGCTATTTGTAGATACTACTTTTTTGACAAAGAGTCAATATAATAGTGTTAAAGTAGCCAGAAAACCATCAAAAGCTGAAAAATAGTGGTCACAGTAATAATGCAGGCCAATCTTGAACCATGTAACATTCATCTCATTATCGTGGATGCATGTACATGTTCCAGTGATTTATTTTCTTGGGGCAAAAAGCTGCTGGGTCAGCAGAAGACACCTATACCGAATGTCCTCTGTGTGCCTGAGAAACGGATTTGCTATGGGTGGCTAATAATACTTTGTGCTGTCATAGCGAATGTCAGCTGATTATCAATTATCAGCAGAATTTAATTTCCCAGTATGCATGCCGTAGCCTGCCTCTGTGCTCGGAATAATCTGATTATCTGCCCCCGGAGAAATGTAAAGCCGCACAGCACACTGGCACCATTTAACTACTGTGTGAGAGTGTAGGTCATAGCTTATGAGGAAAACCACAAAGGTATATACAGGGTTTGGAGAATGAAACTGAAACACCTGTCATTTTAGTGTGGGAGGTTTCATGGCTAAATCGGACCAGCCTGGTGGCCAATCTTCATTAATTGCACATTGCACCAGTAAGAGCAGAGTGTGAAGGTTCAGTTAGCAGGTAAGAGCACAGTTCTGCTCAAAATACTGCAATGCACACAACATTATGGGTGACATACCAGAGTTCAATTGTTGGTGCACGTCTTGCTGGCGCATCTGTGACCAAGACAGCAAGTCTTTGTGATGTATCAAGAGGCACGGTATCCAGGGTAATGTCAGCATACCGCCAAGAAGGACGAACCTCCACCAGCATCACGTAGTGACCTGGCCACTATCCTGCAAGAAGAATGGCTTAAAATCCCTCTGACCACTGTGCAGGACGCAGTATATGTCATTCCCAAGACAAACTGACGCTGTATTGGCCGCAAAAGGAGGCCCTACACCATACTAATAAATGATTGTGGTTTAAAACCAGGTGTTTCAGTTTCATTGTCCAACCCCTGTGGAAGATCAAATATTTCCCCTTACCCCATATGTAGCAGATGAGCCGAGGAATCTTTGGAATCCAACTGTTACTTCTTTTGTTTTGAACCTGGAACTAGAAGGCTAATTTTGCTAACAAACACTAGAACTCGTTAGCTGCCCAAAGAACTCATCATCAAAAAAATAGCAGCACCCAGATGGAAGTGTGGGATTGCAGTGCTGTTGGGAAGGAAGATAAAGGTGACCAGGATCAATAAATGATGATACATTTAGACTGATATGATCAATATTTATTGAGCTACACATACAGAAGTCTGTCTCTCAGTATGGTGTTGGGTCGCCATGTTTGCTAACACAACACACCAGGCGCCTTGGCATGGGGTTGCAGAGGTCGTCATAATGGTCTGGGTGCATGTAGTCCTGTGTCGTGTAGCCAATGGTGCTGGCACTAACAGGATTACTCATGGAGCACTGCTCACTGAATATCTGCAGTGGCGATTGTTGGGATGCTCCATGCATGTAACCCATCGATTCTCTCTCTCCGTGGTTTATGTAGGTCCTTCATGTCACTGGTGTGTGTCTTCCATCCACTGCCACCAACAGCATGCTATAGTAGTACACCAATACGACCATCCCACTTCCTGGAGCCATAAGATATGACTCCATATGAAGCATGCGCAACAGGATGACCTTAAATAGTCAGTCATGTAACAGCGAGAAGGCCTGCCCTTGCTTACATCACCTGTCCAACCTACCCACCAAGTTTCAGTCCTGTCGTTTGATGTTTAGACCACAACATGACTTCAATTATGTAAATAAACGAAACGTCTTGCAGCCATTTAGCATTCCTACTCATACATTGCAAGTCTGTGTGACCTGGATATATAGCATGAACGTATTATGGATTTTTATAGAAACGATTAGGGCTACTTGTGTGACTATTGAGTTCTAGTGTCTGTCAGCAATATTAGTCTTACCTCTCCAGGTCTAAACAAAAGAAGCACTCCAAACTTTTCTCAGCCAATCAGGTACCTCTGTGGAAAGCTGGAAACTGTGTACATTTGATTTTGGGCAAGCAATTCAGTGAAAGGGGGTGTATAATGGAACGCTGCATTGCCAACGCTTGTTTTTAGATGTACAATGCAAACACTATTAAGTTTACAATGTAAAATCTGCTCTGGGGTCAAAACATTGGAACTACGCTGAATTCATCAAGGCTGTGACATCACAACCACAAACACAGCTAAATATGGCTGCCTTTTTACATTGAAGTAATGAAGAGTGTTGTTACTGCAGTCGGCTGTAGAGTTTTTGAAGTAAAAGTATGATTGAAGTGTGATATACCGCTGCTAGGAAGAAGAAAGATCATGGTAGTTATCCAAAGGGTCCAAACATCCAACAGATTCATTTACATATGTAGTTCATGTTTAATTCTAAGGGATGGAAATTAGGACGTAGGCCCTTTAACTGGACTGTACCGTTGTCTTTTAACTCTGTAACTCTCACTTCTGCAGGATTCTGAATCCTAGGCTATAAACATTCCCCGGACTGAAGCACTGTGCCGCTGTTTCGTGATGTATCTTTTCTTCCCGAGAGCGTGAAGCCCTCACTGCCAGCCATGCTTCTGCCAAAACACCCAAAACCTGCTGGCCACCAGCTCCCCCAGCACCCACGCACATGTTTACACTCAGAGGATTTCAGAGACCTTTCCTGGACAGCTATTTCTGACTCTCTTATCGTCGTTGCTGTCGTTTTAAATGTTTGTACTGTTGCATGACCTGTCCTGTTCTATGGCGATGACACTAACGTAACTTGGATTGAACACATGTATCACTGTCTGGCTCTAATCAGTGTGTGATGATTAATGTCAAATGTTTGTAAGCATCTATATTCAGTATACGAGTTTGTATGTGTACTTTCCTGAGGTCGCACTTTGTTGTCTTTGGTTGGAGAAAATGCTAGCATTACTTGAAACGAAGGACTGTCCTATCCATGCTCCGCTCACAAATGCATTTTTATAGCAACTGTTGTCAAGGTGAACAAGCTTTATGAAACACTGAGTGTGTTTACATGCACTTAATAATTCAATCGAGTAAACACCAGTAATCCAATTATGAAATCTGGCAACCACAGCTGGATTTTAGCTGAGTAATTAGATTTCTTAGTGCATGTACACTCTTACTCAGATTTAACTCAGATTTCAATTTTTGTCTAAAACAGACCACGGGTCTGGAAACCCAGCAACTACAGGGTGGCAACAAAACACATTTTTCTGTTAAATGAAACATAATTTTTTTTTTTTTCATTCTTCATTGTTTAGATGATGCATCTTTATATTGTCAGGTAAAACCACACAATATATATATATATAAATGTAATTCCTGTGCATTCATTTCTTCTAGGTGCCACTATTTGTCCAACTCATCGTTTGATGAAAAAATATTTGGTACCACTTTAAAATAAGGCTACCTTAATAAAAAAAGGGTTCATAAATGACTTCAAATGCATTTACTAATGCTTATTAAATAGGTAATAAACACCTTAAATGTCATTAATAGCAGTTATAACACAAATAGAAACAACAACGATGACTTGTTGTTTGCCAAATAGTGATCCACCATCCATTTATACTCATAAAACTCAGATCTTGGACAGTTGGATACTTGACTGATTGTCTTTTACAACAGTCAGCATTAAACCTGTCTGCTTTATCACATATGTCATATAAGTTTAACCATTTCATTGCTAAGTTTAGTATTACTTAGTGTTAGCACTACTCTTTAACATGATTGTTTCCATGTGATTTTTAGTGCTTTAATGTTGCCAGGTGCTAATGTACACTAGACATGACGGTGTTTTTGTGATCCTTGGGATTGAATCCAGCCTTCTACAGGACAGCATTCCAGGTAGTAAAGCAAACCGGACATGGCACAGTTGTGATCCTTGAGGTTGTGTAACATCTTCTTTAGGTAATGCTAAACTTGGCAATGAAATGGTTAAACTTATATGACATATGTGATAAAGCAGACAGGTTTAATGCTGACTGATGTGAAAGACATAATCAGACAAGTATCCAACTGTCCAAGATCTGAGTTTTATGAGTATAAATGGATGGTGGATCACTATTTGGCAAACAACAAGTCATCGGTTGTTGTTTCTATTTATGTGTTATAACTGCTATTAATGACATTAAAGGTGTTTATTACCTGTTTGATAAGCATTAGTAAATGCATTTGAAGTCATTTATGAACCTTTATAAAGGTAATCTTATTTTAAAGTGGTACCAAATATTTAAACACCACATGCAATTCGACCAGGGGTGTGCAGACATTTCCATACAAGAATTTCAAAATGGAAAATTTTTCTAACAAAAATTCTAGGCAAAAATTCCAGCAGTTTAATCTCATTAGGTTGAATGGGAACTTTAACTGTAAAGCTTGTCCGACCTAGCAACAGTTGCTATGAAAGTGTGTGAGAGTATGAGGCAGTAAGAGATGAAACTCCTCTGTGGAATAAGGAAAGGTATTTCACTGAGGCAAACAGAGAAATGACTTTTGCTCATGGTGCAGTGTTGTCCTTTAGAAGCTTTCATGTGCAATGGGGTCCAGGCCAGGGGCCCGGAGCATGATCCTGTACAGGAAACACAGAATCAGATCAAAATCTGCATGCTCTGACCTCGCCTCTGTGTTTCCCCAGCCTACACGCCTGCGGCAAAAATTCATCCTGGGACAACAGCAGCAGTTCACGCTTAAGTGCCAGTTCTCCTCTAACACACCACGCTCAGCTCATTCAGGGCTTGATCACGAGCCAACCAATGTAGTCTAGTGTGTTAGATGAGAGAAAATAAAGGATTGTCCTAGAAAACACTCATCCTTGGGCTTTCCTGTAGAGATGGGCATTGACTGAGTAATTATCTTGTGTGAAATAATTCAAATTCAAGTAGTCAAATAGTTCTCACCTCAACTTAGTGTATAGGAGCACTTTATAGTTCTGCCATTACAGACTGTAGTCCATCTGTTTCTGTCTGTGCTTTGTTAAACCCCTTTTACCAGTGGTCAAGACTCTGTTAAGACCACCAGAGAGTAGGTATGATGTGGGTGGTGGATCATTCTCCGCACTGCAGTGACACTGACATGGTGGTGGTGTGTTAGTGTGTGTGGTGCTGGTGTGAGTGGATCAGACACAGCAGTGCTGCTGGAGTGTTTAGACACTGTGTCCACTCACTGTCCACTCTGTTAGTCACTCCTACCTTGCAGGTCCACCTTGTAGATGTACAGTCAGAGATGAACTCATCTGGTCACAGGGCACTGCCCACATGCTGCTGCCCACAGGACCCTGTCCACAGGACGTTGTAGTGTAGATACAAGGATGTTGTAAATAATAAAGCACTCGGTGAGGGTGTATATATACACTACTGTGCAAAAGTTTGGGATTCCTATAAATCCAATTCTTGGAAGATACATGTTTAAAATGATTCTAAAATGAAATTAATTTCCTATAAGCTTCAAACAGTTCGTAGGAATCTATAAAAATGAAGATGAATGAGTTAATGAATTATCAATGATAAACAAAGCTGTAAGTGATTTCATTATACTGTACCGCATTGAGAATGGACATATAAAGAAATTGACATGCACAATGCCAAATTTGATTTGCTTATTAAATAGATGTTCATAGTATTTTTCAGGCAACAAATTCCAATAAACAGAACATTTTGTCTTGATATTTTGAAACACCTTTGTTCCCAGAGTACTGTAGTCTGTAAATAAACGAGTTGTTTAAGGTTTGGTATGCAGTTTAAAGCATTACAATCTGCACTATACAAGTTATTACTGTATAACAGTAATTATAATGACATTTGACCCAAACTAACTAAACTAAAGTAACTAAAGCAAAAAATGCTAAAACTAAACTAAAACTAAATTGAAACTAACTAAAACTAACTAAATCTAAGTTGAAACTAACCAAAACTAACTAAATCTAAATTGAAACTAACCAAAACCAACTAAATCTAAGTTGAAACTAACCAAAACTAACTAAATCTAAATTGAAACTAACCAAAACTAACAAAATCTAAATTGAAACTAACTAAAACCAACTAAAATTAACTAATACTAAATTAGAACTAACTAAACTAAACTAAAACTAACTAAAATTAAACCAAAAACTAACTTAAAACAAAAAAGGCCATATATATGTTTAGTGGGAGGTAATTATATTGTTAAAGGCACTGTTTTTAAATAAAGTATACAGTAGGTCTGCCGTTTAGGAGAGCTAAAAACCCTGAAAGCAGCCAAGCATTGCTGAGGGAAGCAATTTAGCATAACTCCAGCACTAAAATCTCAGCTAACTTATACAAAAAGTTAAACAGCCCTGATAAGTAGACGTGCTGCAGGACCCTCAGTAAATCCTCTTTTTCTCTTAGTTTACATTAAAGTACTAAACAACCAACGTCCTCAAAATGCCCATCACTGCTTTCCAAGCCCAGGAAAGAGTAAAACCCAGTCTGAAATGTTCAGACACTTTGCTAATGACCCTCTGCCTTTTTTGCAGCTGCGAGTTTTTCTTCTGTCCTCTAAACTATAGATATATATGTACAAGTATGTACAAATGTCTTAGTGAATAATCTTTATATCGCTCTTTCAGTTTATATGGGAACTCCTCTGACCCTTCTTCAACCTGGCATAAACATGAGCGTGCAGATCAGAGTCAGATTATATGTTACACTGATATCAGAGCTGTCTGAACATGTCAGCAGTGTGTGTAGCATTACTCCGAAGCCTGGATCAGCCACAAGACTCAGCACAGTTAGTTCCATATAAAAACATGCACCCCTTCTGGAACCAATGGCCTTAATGATTATAACGAGGGTGTGCTGGTGTAATGCGAAATGTACCAGTAAGATTCAGTCACTATGCAATCGGTATGTGTGGGATTTCAGGGCTTTTTAGTTCTATGTTATTTAATAGGGACACTGTGTTCAGTGGATGAGTGGTTCTTCTATGAGATAAGGCTTTCCTTTGTGTCTAGTGTCGGAGCTGTGCCGCGTTCTTGTGGCCCGACACCTGAACGTTTTTTTTAGATCACTGAAAATGTTTTTAAAATGTTTTAAAATTAAATAATAATCCAAAAACTGTGTTGTGTATTAAAGGGATACTCCAGTGTTTACCAGCCCAATCTTTATGTGCCTCATCTCTAGCATAGAGTCAGTTACCACATACTGTCCTGTGACAGAAATAGAACGGAAGACAAGTCAAAATACTTACGATAGAAGCTTCAGTGCTGAAGTAGGGGTCTGCACCGTACTGGTTTGTTAATCCCGCCCCCAACCACTCCAGCCACAAGTCAGGAATGTTTGTCCTGCTCCCACCTGCAACATAGATGCTGTATCCCACAGTCCCCATGACATCCAGAATCGGACAGACTTTATTCACAAATAGTGTAATTTTTTATTTTTATTAAAAAAAATGTTTTTTTAATTTTTTATTAAAATTTATTTTTATTTTTTTTTAAATTTATTTTTATTTTAAAAAATTTTATTTTAAAAGTAATTTCCTCCTGAAATAATCACAACTAAAACTACCTGTCATATTCCAGGCTTGCCTTTAGTCATCTTAGTGGGGATGCATTGGCCTTTTCCTTAGGTCATTTTTATTTTATTTTATTTTATTTTATTTTTATTAAATTTTTTTTTTTTTTTTTAATTTTATTTTAAAAGTAATTTCCTCCTGAAATAATCACAACTAAAACTACCTGTCATATGCCAGGCTTGCCTTAAGTCATCTTAGTGGGGATGCATTGGCCTTGTCCTTAGGTCATTTCTCTAAATGGTTCTTGAATTTAGAATTTAGAACCATTTGCTATTTGTTCCTACATACAGAGGAATTTACCTTCATCAGTTTAATGAACTTGTGCAGTCAAACCCCCACATACACACTAGTGAGCACACTCTAGGGGACAGTGAGCACACTTACCAGGAACAATGGGTAGCCCTATCCATGGTACCCAGGGAACAATGGGGTTTTAGGTATCTTGCTCAAGGCCACTTCAGTCTTGTCCTGTTGGTCCAGGGGATCGAGCCAGGGTTGTTCTCTAGCCTCCAGCTCATGACTGTTTATGTTGATGGATTTTTCCTGAATATGTTATCCGCATCTCGGATCGGTTAAACGCCCGCTCTTATGCATGCTGAGAAATGTGAAAATTGTAAAAAAAAAATTAAAAAATTTTAAAAAATTGATTTTTTTAAAAAAAATTGTAAAAAAAAATTTCAAAATTAAATTTACTACTGCTCCGCTATTATGGAGGTTCCCACCAAGGGGTTAATTTCGTCTGTAACAAGAAAGTACACAAAGCAGACGAGGTAAAAGAGAAGGCGAGGCCTAAAGATAACAGTGTGCTTTCAATTTGTGTGCACTGCTGTTGGTTTTGGCTTGTAGACAACAAGATGTAGTAGGTCCAGAGTCTGTCTATTGTTCCTAGCATTCATTTTACAACAGCAGTTGTTGACGTTTACTGTTAATCCAGGTTTAAATCCTGTAAATTCTATTTTGGTAAAAAAAGGAAGAAGAAATTGTAAATGGGATGTTGTTACTACAGCCGCTATGGTCAGTTCAACTGAAAAGTAAATAAGAAATACTGCATGATGAGACAGATCCCTGGATGATGAATGCTGGTGTCATCTGGTCACCTGCGGTTTAAACTGTAACTTTTAAAATCCATTAGTTATTAGTTATATATTAGTTATAAATACAGTCATCATCAGAAGAATAGTTGCAGCCAGAAGGAAGTGTGGAATTGCAGGGCCGTTGGGAAGGAAGATAAAGGTTACCAGGATCAATACATTTAGACTGATATGAGGAATATTTATTGAGCTACACATACAGAAGACTGTCTCTCAGTATGGTGTTGGGCCGCCATGTTTGCTAATGCAGCATACTAGACGTCTTGGCATGGAGCTGTAGAGGTTCACGTCCCATGCAGCTTAAATATCCTTACACAGCACCTGCAGGTTTTGCGGTCAGGGAGGTGGTGTGGTGTGACACCAGGCCTTCGTTTATCTTGGTGCTGACCACCATGTCTCCACACACAGATTTGTTGGTCCACCAAGACAAAAGCGGGACTCGTCACTGAAGATGACCTGCTGCCATTCTGAGTCATTCCATGACAGTCTGGCACGACACCATTGCGGTCTTTGGCGACACTGATGTGGTGTTTAAGGTCTGGGTGCCTGTAGTCCTAACTTAGTGGGTTTCATGTACTGAAGGTACTGTCTGTTGTAGTCAACATCACAACACTGATGAGGCGGATGGAGATTAGGTTGAAAATACTGAAGTGCTCCTTTAACCTGTCATTGGTGAGAGTGCATGGGTCAGTGTGAGCTTCTTCCAAACACTGTGCATACATGTTAATGCTTGTTGTTGAAGGGGTCAATCTTACTCTCTCTCTCTCTCTTTCTCTTTTCACTGCCTCGGTTAGACTCTCTCAGGTGTATGCACTAGCATGTTCAATGTAGCACACTGTGATGCCTAAGACAATGGAACTGGTGTTTATGTACAGGAGCATATATCCTACCCTGGTGAATCCAAGCTAACCTGCTTAATGTTTCTGTACAAGATTCAGCCCAGTCATGTCTGCTCATCCTCCACACATATCTCCACGCTCTTTCCCCGGTTACGTGTATTCCATAATCCACCTTTCATTAAATGGTTCCACATTAAAGAGGAAACCCATTTTAAACAGCTTCCATAATTACATGTACATTAAGATGTAAACAAAGTGATGCAGATCGGTTGGATGCGAGATGCTAGGAGAGCTATCGTTTTAGTGGTGGTGAATAGAACCAGACGTCTTATGGGTTCAATGCTTTCGGAAGCTCCCTCATCAGAGAACGCTGGTGGCATAGAGCTGGCATAAAGCTGGTAACATTTTCCAATAAGGACATCCAGATTTTGCTGTTCCACCTTAAATAGGGCTGTGGTTATATTCTGAGGCATGAAGCTGGTGATTAAGAAGCTGAGTGCCAGCGGCACAGTATAAATGCTGCAGCGTTTAAGGTGGTATGGGGAAAAAAGGAAAAAAGCAAAGAAGACTCTGAATGTAACAGCTGTATCATTTAAGGTGGAACTGTTCAGTTTGGGCAAAGATCTGGTAAATAAGATGCCGAATTCCAGTGACAGAATGAAACAGCTGTATCATTTAAGGTGGAACTGTTTAGTTTGGGCAAAGACCTGGCCAATAAGATGCTGAATTCCAGTACCAGAATGGAACAGCTGTAACATTTAAGGTGGAACTGTTCAGTTTGGGCAAAGATCTGGCAAATAAGATGCTGAATCCCAGTGCCAGAATGGAACAGCTGTATCATTTAAGGTGGAACTGTTTAGTTTGGGCAAAGATCTGGCAAATAAGATGCTGAATTCCAGTGCCAGAATGGAACAGCTGTATCATTTAAGGTGGAACTGTTAAGTTTGAGCAAAGACTTGGCCAATAAGATGCTGAATTCCAGTGCCTGAATGTAACAGCTGTATCATTTAAGGTGGAACTGTTCAGTTTGGGCAAAGATCTGGCAAATAAGATGCTGAATTCCAGTGTCAGAATGGCACAGCTGTATCATTTAAGGTGGAACTGTTCAGTTTGGGCAAAGATCTGGCCAATAAGATGGTGATGCAGATCGGTTGGATGCGAGATGCTAGGAAAGCTATCGTTTTAGTGGTGGTGAATGGAACCAGACGACTTATGGCTTCAATGCCTCCGGAAACTCCCTAATCAGAGAAAGCTCTGGCCTGAGAGGTTTATAAATTTGATGGCTGATATCTGAGACAGTGCTTCACAGAAGTTTTGCCTCAAGATCTTGGCCTTGAATAGAGGTGCATGCTGGAGCTCCCCCCCAAAGACCACGTTTATCAATATGCCGTATACACACTCGTAGCGAACATGGAGACTCACCAGCTATTTTGGATGATGAATAAAATGGCTTTATTTGTGTTGAAGACATGAGCTGTCTCACATCAAACCAGTCTGTGTGGCTCTGTTTACATCTCAACCACTGAAATGCTATACAGATAGTTCAAATGGGTGGAACTCCCCTTTAATGTTTTCACATGACAGACGTGCAGTCTTTGCTCTGTCTTTCTTCCTTTTACTCTCTCTCTCTGTCTCTCAGACATATGCCCACACAATGGCCTACTGTATCATTCCTCTTTCTAAGTAGATGTTGATGGATGCTCAAGTTTACAACTGTCTATTTTCACACTAAATCTATATGACTAATAAAGATGGATGTTTTATAATAAACTGTGTGCGACTTGAATGTTTGATGAATATGTACACTCATCATCAAAAGAATAGCTGTACCCAGAAGGAGGTGTGGAACTGCAGTGCGGTTGGGAAGGAAGATAAAGGTTACCAGGAACAATAAATTCTAAAAAAACTGATATGGGCAATATTTATTGAGCTACACATACAGAAGTAGTGCCGCCATGTTTGCTAACACAACATCCCAGAGGTCTCTGCATGGAGTTGTAGAGGTTTCTAGTGGTGTCCTGTGATAATCCATCCCTATGCATCTTGAATGTTTTTAGACAGCTCCTGCAGATTTTGCGTTAGGGGTGGAGGTGGAGTCTTTGGTGACGTTGTCAATACAGTCTTTGTGCATGTAGTCCTAGGTTGTGCATCAGTCTGCCAGTGGTTGTCTCATGGTGGCAAGTTTCATTCGGTTGATTCCTTCTGGGTGGAGCTGTTCTTTTGACTATGAGTGTACGTTTGTTGTGCAAAAAAAACGTTGATCTCTGTTACATTGTTACATGGAGACAGGACATGGAGACGGGATGCAAATGCAAGTTTTAATGACTCACAAGATGAAACAAAAGCCAAACAAGAAACAAAATACTTCGATGACCAAAACACAGAATACCAAAAACCAACTGATATAGACAAAAGCAACAGACTGGGAGACAAACAACCAGCAGGGGAACAAACGCCAAGCAAGAACAAAGGGCACAACATGGAGTATAAAACAACAAGGGCTAACGAGAGACACCTGGGAAGGGGCGGAGCCAGTAACAGGTGAGGGGCCTGACAAGAGGGCGGAGACAGGAGGAGCAAAAGACCAAAACAAACAGAAGCACATGGAACAGAGTGACAGACAGCAAATGGACATGACAAGACAGACACATGGACAGACAAGGATGTGACATACGTATATCATCGGTGTCCAAAGAAAAACAGGTATATCCAAAATGGCAACTTTACAGGAGAGGCCAAAAACCTTATTACATTTGAATAGAAGTCAATGGAACCAGACGTTTTTCCAAGCAGTTTTGGGCCATTTCTGTCAGTCCATTCTTCATGAAATTCACAGCCAGTGTGAACAGCAGCTCATGTGATCCAATGTGGCATAAAAGTAAAAATCAACAAAAATGGAGACATGGTTTTCTTTGGACAGTGACGATATATATTATGATATGTATATATATTATGATATATATTATTATATATATTGTGAATATTCATGATGTAGCCCAGCCTAGTAGCTCAGTGTTTCAAACGCTTTGTTGTGATTTAATGTTAATTCATTTCAGACGCAGCTTAATACTCACTACTTTCCTCCATAAACTGATTTAGGCTAATGCTTGTAACATCCAGATTTTGCTGTTCCACCTTAAATAGGCCTGTGGTTATATTCTGAGGCAAGAAGCGTAAATGCTGCAGCGTTTAAGGTGGAATGGGGAAAAAAGGAAAAAAGCAAAGAAGACTCTGAATGTAACTGCTGCAGGATTTAAGGTGGAACTGTTAAGTTTGAGCAAAGACCTGGCCAATAAGATGCTGAATTCCATGGCCTGAATGGAACAGCTGTCACATTTAAGGTGGAACTGTTCAGTTTGAGCAAAGATCTGGCAAATAAGATGCTGAATTCCAGTGCCAGAATGGAACAGCTGTAACATTTAAGGTGGAACTGTTAAGTTTGAGCAACGATCTGGCCAATAAGATGCTGAATTCCATGGCCTGAATGGAACAGCTGTCACATTTAAGGTGGAACTGTTCAGTTTGAGCAAAAACATGGCAATTGAGATGTTGAATTCCAGTGCCAGAATGGAACAGCTGTAACATTTAAGGTGGTAATGTTAAGTTTGAGCAAAGACCCTTCAAATAAGATGCTGAATTTCTGTGCCAGAATGGAACAGCTGTAACATTTAAGGTGAAACTGTTAAATTTGAGCAACGATCTGGCAAATAAGATGCTGAATTCCAGTGCCAGAATGTAACAGCTGTAACATTTAAGGTGGAACTGTTCAGTTTGGGCAAAGACCTGGCAACTGAGATGCTGAATTCCAGTGCCAGAATGGAACAACTGTAACGTTTAAGTTGAGCTGGATAAAATTTAAACGACACACTCCTATGTACATATATAAGGGTACTCAGTCTAAGCTAACAGAAACATAACAGTTTGTAGATGCAGGTAATTTATTATACACTAAGAAGAACATAGTGTTGAATATCATATTCCATTTCTGATATTAGACCCCCAAATCTCACCCGGTGCTCCTTTAAAGATGTATACTTCATCAAGAAGAAGTGATGCACACAAGTGTGAAATATATGGCATCAAAAAAGTTATGTCTGTTAGATTACCTGCTTTGGGCCGTCTGTGGATCTTATGATCTAGACATTACAATCAAGGAAATCTGATGCATCATAGACACTAGTGCTATAAGCTGTCCGAGAGTTCCTGATGTGATCGGAAGAGGGATCTACATTACAGAAAGGGACTGAACTCCAGCTCCTGCTTGCTTGTGAATGTGGGTCACTCAACGTCAGCCTGACGAGGAAGGAGAGCCAGAGAGCGTGAGAAAATCTCCAGCACCATAAACCTCAACTCCAAGCAGGTGTACACATGTTGACCAGCAGGGGGCAGTAACATCTAGAGGATAGTCCATAGGCTAATTGTGGATCTACTGATGCGATGTTTCTTTTTGTGTAAGATTTTATACAGTCTGTGATAAATAGAACACATGACAGCCTAGAAAGCAAGCAACTCCAAAGGATGCAGAACACCAAGGCAACCAGGGAACCAAGTTAGACCTCAAAACACAGTCCTCTGCTGCCACCTAGTGGCTTACCCATTCCTCTGCTCTCTGAGGCCAGTCTGTAGTTGAGTAAAGTGAGATTAAAATAATTCACTCTCTTTCTTCTCCTTCTAAAACCTTATTAAAAAACTCTTTCTTTCGTTTTTGTTTCAGGTAAGTAGCTAGGTCAATTGGCACTTCAGGAATCCGCACACTTCAAGCAACACAGCTACTGGCAACAGTGGATAAACCCAAACACCAAACTTGATATGTTAATTAATTTGATTCATGTGGACATGATTTACACATCAAGGGAACTGACTGCATAATTAGGCTCAGCTCAGTTTTCACTGATTTAGACTTTTAGTTCATATTTTGAACACTATGAGTGTGTCAGTAGCTGGACCGGACCGTGTGTGTAGATAGAGAGATAGATAGATAGATAGACAGACAGACAGACAGACAGACAGACAGACAGACAGACAGATAGATAGATAGATAGATAGATAGATAGATAGATAGATAGATAGATAGATAGATAGATAGATAGATAGATAGATAGATAGATAGATAGACAGACAGTTAGATAGATAGATAGATAGATAGATAGATAGATAGATAGATAGATAGATAGATAGATAGATAGATAGATAGACAGATAGACAGACAGACAGACAGTTAGATAGATAAATAAATAGACAGACAGACAGACAGACAGACAGACAGTTAGATAGATAGACAAATAGACAGACAGACAGACAGACAGACAGACAGACAGACAGACAGATAGACAGATAGATAGATAGATAGATAGATAGATAGATAGATAGACAGACAGACAGACAGACAGACAGACAGACAGATAGATAGATAGATAGATAGATAGACAGATAGATAGATAGATAGATAGATAGATAGATAGATAGATAGATAGATAGACAGATGTGTTGATGTTTTTGTCTCATCTGTTTAATTTGGTTCTCCTTATCTACTTTTAAGGCTTGTGTGGAAATCTCATAAAGTTTTCAGTCACATTGTTGCAGGAATCTGAATCTGATTCTGGAGGGCTCACAAACTTCCAAGCGCACCACTGTAAACACAAACATACAGTACATACATTGTTTCCAAAAAAAGTTGGGACTTTGTGCTACATTTATTTTAAATAGAATGCAGTGACACGCAAACCATTTAAACCCTGTATTAAAATGAAGATAGTATTAAGAAAATATATCAGATGATGAATTTAATTCCATGTTTTCACAAAGCTGGGACAGGAGCAACAGAAAACAAAGAACACCTGGTTAAAAAAAAAAACAACAACTGGCGGATCATTCCACAATTAAATAGGTTAGTTGGCAACTGGTCAATAACACTACTGGGTATTAAAAGGAGATTGGGGCTACAGTGAAGAGAGACAATCCAGCTGGTTATCAGCACACAGTACAAAAGCCAGCATCTGTGATGCTGTGGGGGCATTAGTGTAGATGGGATGGGTGACTTTCACATCTGTGGAGGCACCACTGGAGGCAAAAAAAAATTTAGCTCAGTGTCACAAATGTTTTGGAAACACTGTAATCAGAGCTGTCGGGACAAAACGTCATTTTCCATATTTGTTGGTGACACCATGTGACATCATTAGTGTCATAATTTCTTGATAAATAGACCAATAGAAATGCTCCCAAATAACTTGGAAATGTAGAGGTATTGTTCTGACAGAGACGACATACAAACTAAAATAATATCTGACAGTTTCCCTTTAGCATCTGGAGGGAAAATATTACAATTTTATTTTGTATATATATATATATATATATATATATATATATATATATATATATATATATATGATTTTACCCCCCCAAAATATATTGAAAAATGTTAAAATTATATATATACAGTATATATATATATGTAGATAGATAGATAGATAGATAGATAGATTATATTAACATTTTTCAATACATTTTGGGGGGGGGGGTAAAGTCAGATTGAAGAATATGTATAGTATATTACTCCACAGACTGTTTGTACATTTATGACACCTAAACTGCACAAACATTGAATTATTGCTTCTGTGATGTTAATGATGATAAAAAACAACATATGTACAGAGTACTGCATTTTAGCGCCACCTATTCACGCTGAAGTTACAAGGAGTGTTTCAGCCGAGACTATTTTTGAACTATGCAAAACAGAGGCTGGCAGCCAATCAGAATAAAGCTCCTGTACATATATCTGTCCTATCAGTCTGTATAACTGTAAGGGATAAAGAGAGGAGAGAAAATGGTCACGTGGAAATGAATTACGAAAGTCTTTGGTACATAAAACCACACAAGCGTCAAAAGAGGGTCAAAATATGTTTAATCAATTTGAACGTTTGTTCTTGAATTGCACACATCAATTTCATACATTCCTTTATCATTCTTGTGCCATTGTGAGCTAATGCACACAGGTACACTTATGAGGGACCCTCTTTCAGCCAAGTTTGAAGAATTTCTCTGCTTCGCCGTCTTCCACTGCATTGAAGAATGCATCATAGTCCTACAAATCCACACAGAAAGGAGAGAAAATGATAAAACACCAGCCCAGCGTAGCTGTGATATTATCTTACCACTAACTATCAACATCTTCTTTAGTGAAAACATCTTTTGTGTCGTTGGTGTAGCTCAGCAGATAACACCACTACCCAATAGCGAGCCACCACCCCATGTGGTAGACTAGGGTTCGAATCCTAGTCAGGGTGACTATGATGTGCTACACCAATAAGAGTCCTTAGGCAAGACTCCCAACACTGCAACATTGCCCTATATGATGTATTTGCCATATATGTTATATGATTAACCTCTGTAGGTCGTTCTAGATAAGAGCGTCAGCTAAACGCAGAAGTAAAGTTTGTGTGTATTCAACCTTTTACAACAGAAGTTGTCATAAAGGGAGGTTTACAGAAATCTGAGTCCAAGCCTCTAGTGAGCGAGCCAAAGACTACAGCAGGAAGGAAAAACATCCTTAGAGCAAATGGAAGAAACCTTAGGCGGAACCAAGACTCAAAAGTGGAACCCATCCTGCTCACGTCGACACCGGATAGAAAGACAAGCAGAAAAAAGGATCAGAATTGACAATTTTCCATTATATGAAATCGGACAGTGAAAAACAGATCTGAAAGTGTGAATGAAACCAGTGACCACTGTAAGTGGTTTATCCCAGTAAAACAATGAACATCAACTGCTGCTTGGACACTTCATTGATAGTCCATTACTAAGAGTAAGGGAAGCGTTCAGTGTTTTATGGGGCTGAGGAAGAAATGTCTGATCAGTCTGGGATGCAGGGGATACCCACTAACAGCACAGGATATGAAGATGCTCCAGGGTAGGCAAACTGTGGGCAGTAGCTCCGCATAAGACCACACAGTATGGGCAGTAGCTCCGCATAAGACCACACAGAATGGGCAGTAGCTCCACATAAGACCACACAGTATGCGCAGTAGCTCCGCATAAGACCACACAGTATGGGCAGTAGCTCCGCATAAGACCACACAGTATGGGCAGTAGCTCCGCATAAGACCACACAGAATGGGCAGTAGCTCCGCATAAGACCACACAGTATGGGCAGTAGCTCCGCATAAGACCACACAGAATGGGCAGTAGCTCCACATAAGACCACACAGTATGGGCAGTAGCTCCGCATAAGACCACACAGTATGGGCAGTAGCTCCACATAAGACCACACAGTATGGGCAGTAGCTCCGCATAAGACCACACAGTATGGGCAGTAGCTCCACATAAGACCACACAGTATGGGCAGTAGCTCCACATAAGACCACACAGTATGGGCAGTAGCTCAGCATCAGACCACACAGTATGGGCAGTTGGTAAGCTCAGGCAAAGAACCCACAGATCTTTAGCTCTGCTAGAAGGACTCAAAACACTATATGGTGTTATCCGTGTGCAGCAGTGCCTCCGACAGGCCTGGTTATTACAGCATAACTAAAAGAGCCAGAAGGTAACAAAGACATGAGGGCTCCTCCCCTCCGCTGCACCATCAACCAAACCTTAACGAACCTGAACAGGTAGGTTTTAATACTAGACTTAAAGACTGGGGCTGTGTCTTGTTTCTGGCAGTTTTAGGACCAAGAAGAAGAAGGAAGTTAGTTGCAATCCAGTCTTTATCTTATTAAGTAGCAATGTATCATCTGGTTTGGCTGAAATCTAATTGTGTATAATCAGCATATACACAATGTCCTAAGACGAAGCCCTGTGGAACACCATACTCTACTTTGGTGCGAGCGAATGATTTGCTGTTTACATTTACAAACTAGTAACGTAACTCAGGTAAGATCTGAACCATGAAGGAGCTTTCCTGTTACTCCTACAAGATTTTCCAGTCTAGTAGGATCTGTTGTGTCAAATGCTGCACTGAAATCAAGCAGAACCAGTCAGTAAAAATTCTCACTAGGGCGTCTCAGAGCTATGATGAGGCCTAAATCCAGACTGAAATCTTTCATGTGGGTCACTCCTGTGTGCTACAGCTTTCTCTTAGATCTTTGATATAATGGGAAGTTTTGAAATATGTATAGTTTGATAACTAAGAAGGATCAAGACTGGGTTTTTTAATTAAAGGACTGATTACTGCTAGTTTAAGAGATTTTGAACATAGCCCACTAAGAGATGAATTTGTTGTAGACAGAAGAGGCTTGGTTGTTTCTGGAAGAACTTATTTAAGTAAACTTGTAGAAATTGAATCTAATATGCAGGCAGATGATTTGGGGGGGAGGAAATGATTTGACCTAGCTCTGCTTGTTGAAGTAGAGTAAAAGATTGCAACATCTCCACTTCACTCCGCTGATGGACAACACTGAGGGGCTGCCAGCACAGAGGAATCCTCTACAGGACTCTCAGGACTACACACACTCAATCCAACAAGTTAAAATATCTACCTCTAAATCCTTAATCCTCCTAATCACTCTCTGTCTCTGTCTCTCTCTCTCTTTCTTTCTTTTTTTCCTTTTTTCTCTCTTTCTCTCCTCTTCTTAGTTAAGCACTAGAATTTCTCCGGAGAGATCACATCAGAACCCCCAGGCACCTGAGCATCAGTGACACCGTGGGACTCCTGCCCTGTTTCATCGCCCGGCATGACCATAACCTTTACACTGACCAGCGTCTGGCTCTGATCATGAACTCTATCTATGGGTCGGCTCTATCTTGCAGTTACTCCCTCCTGGACTAATCAGACTGGATCTAATCAGACTGGATCTAATCAGACTGGATCTAATAGATGTTCTTCTCCTGTTAGTTCTGTCTTTCTCGTCTTATCCGGGTTCGACCTGAGGAGGTTGGGTTCCGCCCTTGAGCCTGGTTCCTCTCGAGGTTTCTTCCTTACTCAAGGGAGTTTTTCCTCGCCACTGTTGCCTCTGGCTTGCTCAAGGGGGGGGGCTTGGACCCGATTCCTCCACCCCACACCCCACCCTCAAATGTCTGTACATTAACTTTGTTTTTTTTTCTTTCCTTTTCTTACATATAACAAACTGATTTTCTGTGAAGCTGCTTTGAGACAACGTTGGTTGTAAAAAGCGCTATACAAATAAACATTGATTGATTGATTGATTGATAGTTATACTGTGCACTAGATTTGGATTAGCTTTAGGGGTAGTACACTTGTAGCTGTTAACTGTGCATTTTGAATTTTTAGCATGATTGGTTTGACGTTATTATTGAAGAAAGTCATTGCTACCATGCTGACAGTATCTGGGGTTTAGTAGCAGATAGTCTAGAAGGCTGTCCTTCCAGGCAGACTGGAATACTTCCAGTTTGGTTAGGCATTATTCACGCTCTCGTTTTCTGAGCTTGAGTATGGTCATTCTACCATGGACAAGTTTTTATTATTTTACTGTTTAGTGGAGCCACCTTATTTGAAGTGTCCTCCAAGCCTTTGGTCAAAATACCTAGATCAGCAGGTTCAGATGGACAGATAATGGAATTGAACAGATCTGGGAGGTCTTCAATAAAGCTATTAGGTGTAGAAGATGTCATAACCACAAAGCAAACAGCATTGTGGGTGACCACACACACCCCTCACACACACTCTTCACCCTCCTACCGTCTGGAAAAAGGTACAGAAGCATCTGGGCTCTCACATCCTGACTGTGCAACAGCTTCCCCAAGCCATCAGACTCCTTAACACCCAGAGTCTGGTCTGAATAACTGAACACAGTTCAGTGATTGGACTGAACGCACACCCACACACACACGGTCTCATCTTTTAAATCTGTCTACACAAACTTAAAGAGTACAATGTTTACATTTATACCAAATATGGACATAACTGCACTTTACTGCTCCCCCTACCAGTGGGCTATCTGCACTGTCCCCTCCCTGTCTTTACTACCAGTGGGCTATCTGCACTGTCCCCTCCCTGTCTTTACTACCAGTGGGCTATCTGCACTGTCCCCTCCCTGTCTTTACTACCAGTGGGCTATCTGCACTGTCCCCTCCCTGTCTTTACTACCAGTGGGCTATCTGCACTGTCCCCTCCCTGTCTTTACTACCAGTGGGCTATCTGCACTGTCCCCTCCCTGTCTTTGTTCGTATATTGTAAATTGTCTTGTGTATTAATTGTATTTATTGTTCTATGTAGCACCTGAGACTGCTGTGGTCTGAGGAGGAAGAGTTAATCGATCTATGTTTACAACAGAGGTCAAAATTAATCGAGAGTGTGGCTGCAGTATTGAGTGAGCCCCATTATATTTTGAGGGAGAAGTGTACGATGGGCAGAGTGTGAATGAGACTACTGTTCATAAGTGTGAACCTGAGCTTAAAGATCAGCACAAAAACCAAAAACCATACACGGAAGTATGCATAACTGGAAGTGTGATTAGCCTCAGATCAGAATGTACTGGCAGAATCGTGACACAGTATAGATAGCAGACTCTCCGTCAACAGCAGGGAGTGAAAGAGGCTGAGGCCTTTAAAAAGGACGCCAAACTGAATTCCAGCTCTATTAGTTCTATTAGCAATTTATGTCTGTGTGTGTGCGCGTGTGTGTGTGTGTCTGTGTGTGTGCGCGTGTGTGTGTGTGTCTGTGTGTGTGTGTGTGTGTCTGTGCGTGTGTGGCTGTGTGTGTGTGTGTCTGTGTCTGTGTGCGACTGTCAGTGTGTGTGTGTGTGTGTGTGTGTCTATGTGTGTGTGTGTGCACATGTGTCTGTGTGTGTGTGCGTGTGTGTGTGTGTGTGTATGTGTCTGTGTGTAAGTATGTGTGTGTGTGTCTGTGTGTGTGTGTCTGTGTGTGTGTGTGTCTGTGTGTGTGTGTGTGTGTGTGTGTGTGTGTGTGTGTGTGTGTGTGTGTCTGTGTGTGTGTGTGTGTGTGTGTATGTGTGTGTGAGTATGTGTGTGTGTGTGTGTGTGTCTGTGCGTGTGTGTGCGTGTGTATGAGCGTGTGTGTGTCTGTGTGTGTGTGTGTGTGTGTGTGTGTGTGTGTGTGTGTGTATGTGTGTGTGAGTATGTGTGTGTGTGTGTGTGTGTGTGTGTGAGAATTGTTATTTATCCCTTTGTGTTTTAATGGCATGTCTATGTTGGTTTGACTTAAGTCCTTATGTTTGCTTAAAGGGATGTGTGTTTCATGCAATAGCCGTCAAGCATTCTGAAATTTGTACACACCCTTTCCGTCCTTACTACAGTTCTCTGTGCTCAACAAGTTTTTTTCTGCAGGTAGAAACTACAAAAAGGTAGTTTCCAGATATATATTCAATATAGAGGCCATGCTAAAATAGTGAAAACTAGATGATCGGTTGATATAGCATAATGGGTAACAACACAGCCCTCCATGCAGCACCATAGGGTTTGATACACCACACAACAGAAATAACAGTCCCTAGGCAAGATACTACATTCACCTACCTGGGTAACATGATTTTAATGTTTCTGCATAAGAATGTCTGACAAATGTGTGAAAGTAAATGTAACATTGACATGATTTGTGATACGATAAACACATTTACACACAGTCAGGTTGCTAAGTATTTGCATAGTGACACAATTTTACAAAAAAAAAAAGTACATCACTATGATGGGATTGTTGGGTCAAGCGTTTTTACCTAGTCCCTCAGTTTTCACAGTCCCAAATGCATTTTTTGCCATCAAACTCTAGAATCCATAGAGATCATCAAATGTTGAGCTTTGTCCTTGACAAATTAATAGCATGCTCAATTGAATTGACGTCAAGGGACTTGGTCAGTAAAGGACATTTATTTCTTTGCTTTAAAAGCTCTTGGGTTGTTTTTGCTGTACGTTATGGGTCATTATCCATCTGTACTGTGATGTGCCATCCTATCGGTTTAGCAGCATTTCACTCAATCTGAGCAGAAAGTGGAACGCTATACACTTTAGGATGCATCCTGCTACTTCTATCAGCAGTCATCAGCAGTCACATCATCAAAAACCACTGGTGGCCCAGTTCTACCAGCAGCCAGAAGTGTCAATGCCATAGCACTGCCTACGCCATGTTTCACAGATGATGTGGTGTGCTTCGGGTCATGATCCCTTCCTTTCCTTCCCCATATTCTCTTCCCATCTTTCTGGTAGAAGTTCATTTTAGTTTTATTTGTCCAAAGCATGTTGTTCCTGAACTGGGTAGCCATTTTAGGTGTTTTCCAGCAAAGCCTAATGTGGTCTTACCAGAGTTACCAGTGGTTCATTTTGAGGCTAACCCTCTGTAGTAGCATTCATGAAGGCATTGCTTGACTGTAGACTTAGACAATCATACACTCATGTTTTTGACTTGACTGGAAGTTGGGGAGGGTTTTTGGTTCACCACCTAAAAGTCTTCTGCAATCATCCACTTCAGTTGTGTTCTTGACTGTATTCGAGCCTATTCAGTCTACAGCAGTTTAACCTTAACCTGAAGTCAAACTGATTGTTTCTGTCGGCACTGCTTTTTTAAATGATGCCCAATACAGGACAATCAATCAGATCAAAGATCACTTACACATACAGATACATGCCTGCTTAACTGTAAGGGGTAAGGAGAGGTTGGAAATCAACAGTGTAATAATCATGTAAAATAAGCCAATTCCAAAATCCTAGACTGTTACTGTAACAGTCTTCACTAATAATGATGCCCCCAAAATTGACATTGACCAGCTCACGTCCTAGCACCGCAAAACCACCATAGAGCAACAGCACAAAAGTAGTGGACTATGAACTGTCAGTGGGTATGGTTGAACCTTGGACAATATGGAGCAGATTGGCTCAGTGTTTGGCACTGAAGAGACTGAGTACAGGAACAGCTCCACCTTTATTAGCATCACAACCCCAACAGCAGCCTGTAAGTAGCAGCCATGCTGGGTGATTGTATCAGTGTTTGCTGGTTGAAGCAGATCATCCTAAACTGAGAGTTTTACAGTGAGGAACAATTTTAATCTACTGTGCATTGATGTCCAAGTGGAAAGCGAGTAGCTAGTGTAGGTAACATCAGCTACTAGCAAGCTCCAAGTAACTAGCGTTAGCATAGCTTATTCGATAGCATTATTTACATGGAGGGCCATTTTGTTTTTTTGGTCTGTACTCATTTAAACATGTTGCTTCTGGGTGATCATCACAGAGTCTCACAGTAAAGCAAAGCCAATCAGAGCAGAGCTCATCTACTTATTCATGAGCACATTTGCATAAAGTACTCTTGAACATATTCCGTGAATGCCATAAAACAGCGGTGTTCTTGGTCACTTCTGGATCTGTGATGCTACCCTGCATTATTGTGAAGGAGACTCACCCCGCAGTACTGTTCTCCACTAAAGACCTGAGGGGGCAGAGCCTGGGGGTTCCCCACTTTCTTCCTCATCTCCTCCTTGATGTCCGGGCTCTCTGTGACGTCCTTCATGAAATACTTGATCTGCTTTGCATTCAGGAACTGGAAAATGTCATGCTGCCTCTTCTTTATCTGTGGTATGATTCAGAAAGGAGTGATGCTCATTTACCTGACCCTACCACATGCCTACTCACTGGGAGAATGTCTAGACTTGTGAGCACCTTGTCAGCAAATAGAGTTTAATCTGCTGTATATAGTAAACAGTAGGGCTGCCCTCTAGAAGTCGACGATTCAAATCGTCAGTCGGTGACCCTTTAAGTCGACTGAGACCCTTCAAGTCGACTGACAACAGTGACCTTTTTATCCCCGTAAAACAAACTAAAGCTTACAGAAATGCACAAGAACTTTAAGAATGTAAAAAGACATTTTAATAATTATTAAAAGGGGATAATAAATATATATTAAAGGTCTAGCTGGGCTGTGACGCATGCATGCTAAACAATTTAATCCACGTGACGACGTGCGCTGCCGGTTCACCGCTTAGGAAGCCGCGAAACCGAGAAACACGGGCGGAGCGATGTCTCAGAGAAAGCCTGGAGGAGGTTTCGAAGAAGAGAATCTGAACCAGTTAAACCTAATTCTGCTCGTCATTTAGTCAGACATCCAACACTGCTCCAAACGAGGGAGCTGACTTTCTAATTTAATAATTATTAAATATGTACTAATTTAATAATTTAAATATGGACTAATCTGGTTTTATTTAGCAGTTCATTATTTATGAGAGATGAAAGACGAAGGGTCCTCCTACTGAAGAAGCTGTTAGAAGTGAGATTAAAAGACTATAAGCTATAAGCGCTAATGTTTAGCATATGTACGCGCTGCTGCCCGGCTCTGTATCCTGTAATTAAATCAGGCTCCAGTTCAGATCGATCATCATAAGCCCCGCCTCTTTTAGTTCAGAAATATGCTCCTGTGACTCTGCTGACTTTCTAAATGAGGAAGGCATCAGATCTGAACCGTATGCAGACTGATTTACTGATTACTAGATAATGTACATGGAGAAAAAACACGAACGAATAGTCGAATCGTCGACCAGGACGGGCGAATCCGATTCCACTGACAAAATTCTGAGTCGGGTACAGCCCTACTGTAAACAGCCTCAAAGGGGAATCCATTGAACCCAATGTTGAGGTATCATGAACGTATTCAGTCACTGTGGTTTGATGTGAATTCAACTGGAGAACAGAGACATTTATCAACTTACATATTCATTAGTGATGTAGTGGTGCCGTGGTAGTGATAGAAACCAGTGGTTACAATGTGAACAGTGTTCAGTTGCTGTATTTAGTATCCAAAATGACCAAATATGCAACACTGAAAATAGTGAAATAGTGATAAGGCACTATTTTGCCTCATAACGCCTTGCATGTATCCCTCCACCAATAACAGATGTTTTAAAAATACATTTATCCCCCAAATCCTGGTAAAAAAAACTGTCATTAAAAGCAATGTTCAAGGCATCAGGCAGTGCACAATCAATTTTTGTGAGGTAGCTTGGAGAGCCATTAAATTCTACAGACATGGTTCCCATCACCAGCACTGTGGACATTCCACATTTTGCTCCACTTCAGTACGTCTCTCTAGTATGCACTTCACATCAAACCATTCTGAATAGCTTTCCTTACATCTTAACAATTGAATTATGCAAAAATGTTTTCTTTAACATTTCTTCTAGGGGGCGTTAGAATCAGTTGACTTGCTGTTCTGTTTCACTCCATTTATTACGGTTCCAACAGCAAATGTAAGGCTAACATCCTGCAGAGCCAGCACCCCAAAAAGCAATCTCTACAGAAATGAATCAGGAACATTAACATAAAGTGCATTTACAGAAATCTTTGTCAACAAAGAACAATATGAATGAGCATATCATCACCATGTTTATGCAATCAAAGAGGCAACACTAGGCCAATGCTAGGCTACATGAATCATTCTATATGGTGTAAATGGATTAAGGCAGGTTGATACTGTACCTCAGTAGAGCCACTGACACTGCTGTAGTAAACTACAATACTCATTGTGTAGTGTGAAGCGCACGACTCTATCTGTAGACCGACGCCGAGCTAATAAAACTGTACGTGTGCCTGCAACACCTACTCCCGGATCAGGTAGGCGAGTTTTAACATAGCTCACTCGTCGGCCACGCCTCATGTGCTTACGCAGCCACAGAACCGTAGACACATATGCACACACCCCAACCATAAATTTCAGCACGCCTGTCAACATGCCTGAGCTTGACTGCAACAGGGGTGCGAAAGCTTTGAAGCAATCGCGAGAGTCTCGAAAGCTTGTCCCGGAGAATGAATCTTGTGTTGCTCAAAATGAAACCTCATGCCATTTTTTTAAAGGGCAAGTATTATGCTCATGTTCAGCGTTCATTAATTTATATTTGGGGGTCTAATAGAATAGATGCACAGGCTTCAATTTTGCCCAAACATAATATTTTTCTTATAATGTGCATCCATGTTCATGCTCCCGAGCAGCTGTGTCTTTAAAACCTCCTTCCTGACGAGCTGAGTGTGCTCTTATTGGAACTAAGAGTTCAGCCCGCCTCCTACTCCTACAATGGCATCATTGCCATCTTGTCAATATAGAGTCAGAGTCTGATCCTGAAAGTCAGACAGAACAAGCTGGTAGACCTGATCCACATTCATAAGCTACGGTGAAGCAGGAGTGTGGTTTCAGAGTGGTCAGTTTTTACTGTGTTAGCTCTGTGTGCTGTGTTACAGTGTGACAAGCCTGCTGGTAAGTTGGCAAATAAGGACTGTGTTACGAGATGATGTCACATTGGAACCGGGACAAAAGCAGTGGAATTCCAACCAGCTGTTTCAGGCAGCTGAGAAAAGTGGTTCCCGTGGGAGAGGGTTTCTTCCTGTGCCGTGTACTTTGGTATTTATAACTTTGCAGACCACCTTTTCACCCTTTCATAGATTAAATAGACTAAAAGCCAGATAGCATGCAGAAAGATATGGCATTGCAGGTCCATTGTCCTAAAACAGATCTTGTCCCCTTATGGCACAGATATAGCAGAGTTGGCTACTCTGCATGGTACATATGTGGCCCACATCTTGCTACTGGGAGTGGTCCAGCCAAGAGCCTTCAACCCAAACAACAAACAGAAACAACTACTACACTGCAGTTTAAACATATTTACTGAACACTTAAAGCAGACACACCAACACCATCCCAGCAGATACACCAACAATATCCCAGCAGATACACCAACAATATCCCAGCAGACACACCAACAACATCCCAGCAGACACACCAACACCATCCCAGCAGATACACCACCAACATCCCAGCAGACACACCAACAACATCCCAGCAAACACACCAACACCATCCCAGCAGATACACCAACACCATCCCAGCAGACACACCAACACCATCCCAGCAGATACACCAACAACATCCCAGCAGACACACCAACACCATCCCAGCAGACACACCAACAACATCCCAGCAGATACACCAACAACATCCCAGCAGATACACCAACAACATCCCAGCAGACACACCAACAACATCCCAGCAGATACACTAACAGCATCCCAGCAGACACACCACCAACATCTCAGCAGATACACCAACAGCATCCCAGCAGACACACCAACAACATCCCAGCAGACACACCAACAACATCCCAGCAGACACACCAACACCATCCCAGCAGATACACCAACACCATCCCAGCAGACACACCAACACCATCCCAGCAGACACACCAACAACATCCCAGCAGATACACCAACAACATCCCAGCAGATACACCAACACCATCCCAGCAGACACACCAACAACATCCCAGCAGATACACCAACACCATCCCAGCAGACACACCAACACCATCCCAGCAGACACACCAACAACATCCCAGCAGACACACCAACAACATCCCAGCAGATACACCAACAGCATCCCAGCAGATACACCAACAACATCCCAGCAGACACACCACCAACATCCCAGCAGATACACCAACAGCATCCCAGCAGACACACCAACAACATCCCAGCAGACACACCAACAACATCCCAGCAGACACACCAACACCATCCCAGCAGATACACCAACACCATCCCAGCAGACACACCAACACCATCCCAGCAGACACACCAACAACATCCCAGCAGATACACCAACACCATCCCAGCAGACACACCAACAACATCCCAGCAGACACACCAACAACATCCCAGCAAAAGCACCAACATCCCAGCAAATACACCAACAACATCCCAGCAGACACACCAACACCATCCCAGCAGACACACCAACACATCCCAACATCCCAAAGTGCGGTAGACTTCTGATCAGGCCAGCAATGAGTCAGGTTCTAAATCCCAACACCTGTGGAGGGATCTTAAAAGTTTGCAAAAAGAAGGGTGGTCCGAACCTCCAACTGAGAGGTGTAAAAAGCTTGTTGAGTTATTTTTTCTAAAGGGTATACAACCAAATATTAAGTTGAGGGTGTCAATAATTTTGTCCAGCCTATGTTTGGAGTTTTGTGTTAAATTCGATCATTTTTGTCTTTTTCTCTCTGTTTTTTGCGTTGTTCCAATACACATACAGGAAATAAACATGTGTATAACAAAATATGTGTTATTCCAATAATTTTGGAGATCCTTGCAGGTGTATGTGCAGGTGTGTGTGTGGGAAGCGTCAGCATGCTGCGGTGTGACTCGCTGTGGAAACGGTTGGTGCTAGCCTTTGAATAAGGCAAAACGCTTCTGCTCTGGTCCCCATCTACATCTGGGAACTTATCTCCGGGAAGTTAAAAGAATCATTGATAATGTCATTGTTCAGTATGAATTCCATTTTTTGTGGCCGAATAATTTTGGTTGCCGGACATTCGGTGTATCCCTACTAAAGGCGATGGGGAAAAAAGTGAAAACCATAATAGGTCTCCTGTAGCATGGCTCCAGCTACCATTTATAAGCTATCAAACTCAAATGCTTGTGCTAACTACAGTAAATCCATTCTTTAAGCCTGTTAATCCCTGCAGATTAACCACATCAAATTCAGCGCTGAAAGAACAGCCAAACCGGCACAAACAGCTTTTCATTTCCTCCAAAAAGCCCCCACTGGACATATAACCATGATAGGACATATAACCCTCCATAAGATAACAGTCTCTCGGTTTCTGTGCCAGGCTGACTTATTACTCACTTATTTATGTGATGTGGTGTCCAGGCTTTTGTGTGTCAGTCAATCTAGCTGTGCTGTGCTTGGCAGAGTTCAAAGTTCATAATCCCTTATAAGGGCTACACTTCTAAAGCAGGCTAGGTTTAAAAGAGTGGTGATACTAATTATGTTATCAAGAACAGGAAAATCATGTGCTCATCGAGTTAAGCTGTTTTGACAGCCAATGGCAATAAATGGCACAATTAAAGGAGCAGTGTGTAACTTCTAGCAGTTTAGTTGCATATTGAAACCTATCCCCACTCACTCCACTACCCGCCAGGGAAACAACAGGGGTCTTTGGGTTTTCTGACGTTGCCTCAGTGGCTGTCCCGATTGTGTTTTTGCCTCTTTGATGTTGAAAATTCAATGTTCTTTGGTTTTACTTTTTTTTGTGTGGTTTTAGAGATAAATAATTTGCTTGATGAAGCTGATTTGTCAAGGTTTGAGTTCTCAGACCCCTCCTCACACAAATGTTGTTCAAGCATTTATCTTCTACCCACCAAGCAACCCTACCTAGCATGCCTATATCATCACTGCAGTGTGGCAATTCAGTGTTTCAGATATCTTGTTATGTTTTTAAAGGAGCAGTGTGTAAGATGAAGTAACCTAGGGCTGAAAGATTCATCGTTTTTACATCGAAATCACAATGTTATGATATGTTATGAGATGATGTCATTGTTGGGCAACGAAAAAAGGGCTGTAATTTCAGGGAGCCATTCCAGGCAGCTGATAAAAGTGGTTCCTGTGGGAGAGGGTTTCGTCCTCTGGCATGTATATTGCGATTTATAACATTGAAGACCGTTTACATCCACATAAAAAGCTACAACACACTTAAGACCAGGGGAAAAGCAGAAACGCCATAATAGCCCCCCCGTAACGTGGCTCCTGCTACCATTTGTGAGCTGTCAAACTCAAATGCATGTGCTAAGTAAACAAAATCTGGCCACCTATTTACATATACGCTCAAACACAGTCTTGCTCAAATGAAAGAATAGCCAAACTGGCCCAAGCAGCTTTTCGTTTCCTCCAAATAGCCCTGATTGGACATATAAGTGCTATGTCAGCAGAACCCTCCATGAGCTGCATGCTAACAGTCTCTCGGTTTCTGTGCCAGGCTGACTTATTACTCATTTATTTATGTGATGAGGTGTCCAGGCCTTTGTGAGTCAGCCAGTCTACCTGGGCCGAGGTCAAAGTTTATAATCCCTTATAAGGGCTACACTTCAAAAGCAGGACAGGTTTAAAAGAGTGGTGATACTAATTATGTTATCTAGAACAGGAAAATCATGTGCTGCATGCTTTGAGTGAAAGGAGTCCACCTTTTTAACAAATGTATTTAGGGCGAGTTCGTGTCAAGCTGCTTTGACAGCCAATGGCAATAAATGGTACAATTAAAGGAGCAGTGTGTAACTTGTAGCAATGAAGGTGCATATTACAGCCTAGCCCTACCCACGCCTCCCTTAAGTTTGATCCTTCATTTGTCAAAATTAAGGTTCTCAAATCTCTCAAGACACAAAATGGTTATCTAGAACTGGTGTTTTAGCCATTTATTCCACCTACTGAGCTACTTAGCATGCTTGTATCGTTCCTGCAGTGTAGCAACTCTGTATGATGATGTAACCTAGGACTGAAATCATGTTTACATTAAAATCATATATTATATAAGTATATCATACATAGCTATATTGCTGTAACAAATTTAAAGTGGTGAAACTGAAGCTAGTAACACAGAGGTTGTGAACCATCTGTAGATGAGTTTGATCAATTAGCAATATCCCATGTGCTGTGTAAATGAACACGACCATAATTAATTGGGAGACTGGCATGTTAACTTGCAACCAGACGAAGTCGACACCGGCAAGTGGTCCTTGACCTGGATCTCAGTTCATCATTTAAAACAACTTAAATCGGAATCGCAATATTGGTTGCAAAAAATTGCAATTAGATATTTTGCCCAAATTCTTCAGTCCTCACTAAACCCGTCACACCCATTCTGCTCCGGGTTCCGGTGTCCAAACCTATGGTACGAAATGCACGTTCTGTGTTGATCTAGTTACCTTTAACAGCTCCTTCCTTACCACTGTAGAAATACCTGGTAAGTAAGAAGCAATTATATGAGCATCAAACTGAATGTCAGTACCGAAATGTAACTGCTGCGCCATTTAAGGTGGAATGGGTAAATTTGAATAAGAAGCTGGTGAATAAGACACTAAATACCAGCACCAAAATGTAACTACTGCTCCATTTAAGGTGGAATGGGAAAATTTGAACAAGAAGCTGGTGAATAAGATGCTAAATACCAGCACCAAAATGTAACTGCTGCCCCATTTAAGGTGGAATGGGAAAATTTGAACAAGAAGCTGGTAAATAAGACGCTAAATACCAGCACCAAAATGTAACTGCTGCCCCATTTAAGGTGGAATGGGTTGAACAAGAAGCTGGTGAATAAGAAGCTAAATACCAGCACCAAAATGTAACTGCGGTACCATTTAAGGTGGAATGGGAGAATTTGAATAAGAAGCTGGTGAATAAGAAGCTAAATACCACCACAAAAATGCAAATGCTGCCCCATTTAAGGTGGAATGGGTAAATTTTAACAAGAAGCTGGTGAATAAGACACTAAATACCAGCACCAAAATGTAACTACTGCTCCATTTAAGGTGGAATGGGAAAATCTGAACAAGAAGCTGGTGAATAAGATGCTAAATACCAGCACCAAAATGTAACTACTGCCCCATTTAAGGTGGAATGGGTAAATTTAAATAAGAAGCTGGCGAATAAGATGCTAAATACCAGCACCAAAATGTAACTACTGCCCCATTTAAGGTGGAATGGGAAAATCTGAACAAGAAGCTTGGTGAATTAGAAGCTAAATACCAGCACCAAAATGTAACTGCTGCCCCATTTAAGGTGGAATGGGTAAATTTGAACAAGAAGCTGGTGAATAAGAAGCTAAATACCAGCACCAAAATGTAACTGCTGCCCCATTTAAGGTGGAATGGGTAAATTTGAATAAGAAGCTGGTGAAGAAGAAGCTAAATACCAGCACCAAAATGTAACTGCGGTACCATTTAAGGTGGAATGGGAGAATTTGAATAAGAAGCTGGTGAATAAGAAGCTAAATACCACCACAAAAATGCAAATGCTGCACTATTTAAGGTGGAACAGAAAAAAAAGGTAACAAGATGGCGAATGAGAACTTGACTATTTACAGCCAGTGTGTGGTGTGTCTGTTCTGGGCTACTGTAGCAGCACAACATTGCACACTCTGTTGGACGACAGCCCGCTCATTTGTAGATATGAAGGGCTCATTCTAAGCTATCAAAAACACCACAATTTGTGGATAACTGTGTCTAACTAATAAAAACATATTGTATATTATATATTACACACTGGGCCACAACAGATTACAGCCCCGCATAAACCAAAATGAGCCAACTCTGCTAGAAGTGGACCGGATCTGTTTTGGAACATGTGGACCATATGAGTATTTATATATGTGGGCCACTTGTGGCTAACATGTAACACTCCCCTATCTGTGCCTGAACTGAAGTTTTGTGACAGGTGGGCCAAATGCATGTTGTAATATGGGGGCCATATGGGGAGCTCACTGCAGATCGCCAGGGCCAATAGTAAGCCAGAAGTGAATATCCATATCTCTTTAGCTCCTTATATATATAAATATAATAAATATATATATTTTGTAATGTGTATTTATGTTCCTATCTGCACCAGATAGATAGATAGATAGATAGATAGATAGATAGATAGATAGATAGATAGATAGATAGATAGATAGATAGAAAGGGTTGTTTAGTATAAAGATCAGTAACATAAATAACATAAGTGAGTACTGACTCGGCAAAAAAAAAAGTTATTAACTATAAACTATAAATAACACAGTCTGCAGGAGGAACTTATACACGTGCGAGTAAACATGCAGCTGCACTAGTATGTTTTATTTCGGTTAAGATAAGTTACATGTAATGTGTGCCCTTATTTATTGTTTAACATAACTGAGCTCAGGCTTTACCCGCCAAACGCCAAAACAATAAAATGTGATTAGTGGCGCCGCCTGATGGTGAAAAGAATCCTCACATCTCTGACGCTACTGTAAAACTCACTGCTTTTTTTATTATTCGCTGACAAAAAAAGCAAACAAATGAACAAACATGTTTGATTTTTATGGCTTTAATAAATTAAAAAAAAACCCTTAAAAAAGATATAACTTAGGGGTAAAGTATACAGGCGCTGTTACGGGCACCAAAGGGTCCTCCTACCCATAAAGCAATGTCGCCGCCGATATGACGTTCTCTTTACCCACAGTCGGAGGGAAGGCTGGGTGAGTTTCTGAAGTCTCTCCCAAAATCCGCCTTCAATAATCGCCATCCTTTAATAAAACCTCTCTAAAACCCGTCACACCTTATAAATACTAACATGCCTTTCTTTCTGTGGTCCCATTTCAGAGTTTTAGGTCCAACATCCATCGCTAATCTACAATGGCCGAGGAAGGGTAAGCGTGACTTGTGCATAACCCGGTTTACGGCTAACAGGACGGGTGTAGTTCTTATACGTTTAGTTTCACGTATGTACACGAGGTTGAAGTACATTATATATTAAACTTGTATTAAAAGTTGTGGTGAAAACGGAGCGTTATAAGTTGGTGTACTTTTAGCCAGTTGTGAATGTATCTTCCCGTACATTTGTCAAGCTGTTGGCTAACGCGTATGTGCATTAGCTGCGCGGTTAGCTTTAGAATATGTTCCGGACTTAATTTGCGTTTATTGAAGCAAGCTTGTGTGTTACATGTGATGACTTTCATGCTGACTTATCTCCATTTAGATGTTAAGTTTAAGAAGTTAAGCCATTTTTGTCGTATGTGTAATTGTATGCAGGGCTAAATGCTTATATTAGGGCTCACGGCTGTAAACACGCAGAATGCACAGTGACTGGATTACACTAGTCGCTCTATTAGGAAATTAACGAGTAGCACATGTACAATATTGCACCAGTTGGTAGAGGACTCTGGAGGCTACAGTATTAGGCCTGCATTGCATTGATATGCTAAAATAGTGTGGCCGTGCTAAAGAGCTTCTAGGTTAAATGCTCTTCTGTTTCAAGGACTCTAGACGTGCTGTCTGACAGCGTTGAAAGTGAAGGTACTCATAGTCAGTTGGCTTCTTGAAGCAGAGTACAGATCTTGGTGTCTGTTGCGTCGAGACCCTGACCTAAGTGACCATGTAAAGGCATATGTCTTACCTCAGTCAAGTTTTTGGAGCTTTAGCTAGATGTGTCCTTGTGCCCTTTTTTTTAAATTAGATGAATGATAGACTAATGTAAAGCAGCTGTACCGTAAGCTAGGCCAGGTGACTTTGCCCATCCTGCCTGTCATAGAATACAAGTGATGTTATATCTGCTCCATTTTGAGCTGCGTCTCCTTGGTTTCCTTTACCAGCCTGATGCAGTAACTCCACTGAATAGTTAGTCGTGCTATCTGGACATCTGTTCTGTCTTCAGTTTCCATATGAGTAAATTCGCAGTAAAAACAATTCTGCTTATTTTAAGTCAAAAGGTGTTACATGGAATAATCAGTGATGCCATGAGACTTTGTGAAACACCTTACCTTTTAGTCTTGTGCTGTAAAAAGTGTACTACTATTACCGCCGTTCCTGGTCATTTAGCCTGAGCCTAAACCAGGAGCGAGTTTGAGATTGGTGGCTTCTATTTTATTAGTGCGTCTTGCCACACAGCAACCCTTCAGCATAGCTTTATAAATTGACAGGCAAGCTCAAAAGACCCATTATCTAGGTATAACTGGTGTCAGTCATCTGCTTGAGAATGGTGTATGCTGATTAGAGGGTACTCTGGAAATCATGTTGCAGATCAGGGGTGTAGGAATCGCCAAGAAGTTAATTAGTTAGGTGTACATGAAAATGCACTTGCTGTATTTCAGTTCCTTATGAACACTGAGCATGGGCTCAGTTGGGTTTCAGTTGTGAAACGTAGTGACTGAAACATCGGCTGCTGTGATGATATCTAATCTTTAGTCGGAATCCCCTTCACTCCATTCATGAGTGATACACGCAACCTGATCAGCCGATGTTTAGCATTGCTGGATTTACACCAAAAGGAAGCTCTTGTTCACTCTGCTTTTGTTGTTTGGTACCTGTTGCTGTAGCATTGCTGCCGGAGGAGTGATGGATGTGAACACCGCCCTGCCTGAAGTGCTGAAGACCGCACTCATCCATGACGGGCTTGCCCGCGGTATCCGTGAGGCTGCCAAGGCTCTGGACAAGTAAAATATCGCTCTTGTTCTTGCTGTATTAATTATTTGTGTATTAGGGCTGCATAATATATTGGCCTTACGTGCTGCTGTAGCTGTAAGCCTAGCAATGTATTGACGCGTGGTGAAAGATTGTCCTGCTTGTTGGGTTACAAGTACTTTCATCAGCACTGACCTGGACCTGTGACTGGTCAGGGTACCTGTAGAACGCAATGTAAATTTAGAGTATATTGTGCAGCCCTAGTGCAAAATCTGTATCTATGATGATAATTTGGCTCCCTCTACTGAAGCCTATGAGGATACCTGCCTTTGGTCACCCTATTATTTTCTGAGATACTTGTTATGGACAGTGATGTTTGTGCTGTGAACTGCTGGGAGTTTAAGATCTCTTCCTGTCTTTTCTGCCAGGCGCCAGGCTCATCTGTGTGTCCTTGCTGCTAACTGTGACGAGCCCATGTACGTCAAGCTGGTGGAGGCCCTCTGTGCCGAGCATCAGATCAACCTCATCAAGGTACAGAAAGCTGTTGTGCCCAATCCTGTTGCTGGTTTCTTCTATGATGTTCTAGGCTCCCTCAACTGATTCCCGATTGCTGAGACACACTTCATGTTAATGTGCTAATTGTTTGTGTGTTAAAGTTAATATCGTGTGTAAGGGTTGCATTATGTTAATATACCTGCTACCAGTTTGGCTGGTTCTGCTCTGCATGTAAGATGATGCATGCACGCACTGGTTCAATTTTCCAAATCCATACAGTACTCAGAAAGCCATGAGGGAATAACTGATGTATGGAGTGCCAAGAATATTCCTTACTAGCTGGCTTACCAGACCAACTAGATAAACATTTAAATAGACTTCCTGCCACTTTGTTCCATATGTTTGGCTATTAATGCACTATTTAATGGGCACCATTTTAATTGTTTGCTGATCATATAAGCCACCTGTGAACACCTGGGGTGCGCTGTATTACAATAGATACTTAAATGATTTGTGTATTAGAGATCTTAACTGTTTCGCACAAGTGTAAACTATGTGCAATTGTGTGAATAAAAATTGCATACAGAAGTAATGTCTTCTGTGAAGCAAAAAAGTAGCCTGACCTTTGTCCCAAACATGTAAAGGGACGTACAGGGAATGACATGATGCCACACGAGTGTGTTGGATATGTTTTCTAAAGCTAACTGTAGGAGTGGGCCCTTGTGCTATTTGTTTACATTGGAGTGCCAGTCCAATGGCTGAAGGCAGTTTCAACACTGCTGTCTAGTGGTTGGTGGGTTGAAATGCAACACGGTCGTCCACTGTCAGCCATGATTTTTTGCATGGCAGCTATTGTACTGTGTTCAGTGCAAATACAGCATCACAAACCATAATATTGGAATTCTGTTTTTTTTTTTTTTTTAAACCACCCCAATGTAATCTGATCCAGGGCTATTATGGCAAAACTGTTGCCAAGTGGAAAGTCGGGATTAATTGTGTAGTGACGATGCAGCGTTAGGTGAAGGTGACGAACCTGAATGTAAATATTGGGTCATTTTTAAAGCAGTTTGACAGCTTTAGGAGATGTTGGCAGTTTCGATGTGCTGGCTAATTTTAATGTAGTGGCTGTTTTGGGGATGCTGTAGTTCAACAGTCGTGAAAAATAAAGAAAATGAGAAGCCAATGAAAAACAGTTTCCTGTGAATTATGGTGGTGCAGAGGATTTCTTAAAGACAATGCTGTCTGCCATGCTCTTCACAGGTGGATGACAACAAGAAGCTTGGTGAGTGGGTTGGCCTGTGCAAAATCGACAGAGAAGGAAAACCCCGCAAGGTGGTGGGCTGCAGCTGTGTGGTCGTTAAGGTGAGAACTGTGAATGATTTAACCGTTAAGGTGCTTGAGTGTTGTGCAGGTTTGTTTTAGCCAGTTCGAGTCCAGGCACTGGCTGTCTTTGCCACGTGGCTGTTGGTTTTCAATACTGGCAAGAAAAATTGCCTGGACCACGAGCCTCAAGATTTTCATGTGGTCTCCGAGGTCCCTAGAAGGGCAACAAATTGAATGATTGATTAGCTATGTATGTATTATAGATTATCCAGCTGAAAGCCATAATTCCAAGTGTATTGAGAAGAATATGAAGTATGACTGGTTAGACCCAGCAGGTGTCTTAATCCTATCCTTTAATCAAAGTTTCTGGTTCTGGTGTTCATTGGTAGGTAATTGCTGATGCAACCATTTGGTTGGTAAGCCTACCAGTGACCACTGACCTACCATCTGGTCATGCCTACCTGTGACTGTGTAGGGCCAGGACCTGAATTTTGAGACATCTGCAGTATAATGTAAAACTAGTTGCAGATGACCAAGATGCTGATGTTAAAATGTGTATAAATTTGTGCACCTGTTAAACAAATCTGTGCTGTGGCTTTAAGCAACCCTTTAATGAGCTCAGATTTTGCATGGGTAGCTGTTTTGGTGCTTTAAGTTGGAAAAGTTGACTTTAATGTGTATGGTTTGGAGATGATGAGCTTTGCATTTGTCGTCTTTAAAGCTCAAGACTTTTTCCCCTTCCTTTTTTCCAGGACTACGGCAAAGAATCTCAGGCCAAGGATGTCATCGAGGAGTACTTCAAATCTAAGAAATGAGGCGCTGAATAAACAGTTTTGAAAAGATTTGGTCTGATGGCTCTCATTACAGATTCACATTTAATGGTTTGTCCAGGTTTGGTTTAGACTAGTGGTGTCCAGTCTTATCCTCAGAGGGGTGATGAGGCTGCTGGTTTGCATTCCTAACAAGATGGAGTGCACCTGGTTCCTCTTGGTTTTGGATTAGATCTTTAACTGTTGGTCTCTGTGCTTCTACCTTCTTGGAATTTAAACTTGTAGCCACACTGGCCCTATGTGGGTTAGATTGTGCAACCCTTGGAATAGATGCCTGTAAGATGCAGAGTTTGGTTCACCTGCTGTTCTGTAAGCCAAATAAGTTTTCTTAAGCTCTCTAGAGCAGCTAGTATGAAAGCATCTTTCATGGGTTCAGAACTGATTAAGACTTCCCACTGTGTTTAGGTAGCTTTAGGTGCTGTCCAGCTCTCTTCCACATTGCTGTGTGATGCCAGTTACATAAGACATTGCTTGTAGACCCAGTCCTCTGGTAGCTGTTTATGGTTCCCACTCCTAATTTTGAACTGCTTGGTGCATTCAGCCCCCAAAAAATAAATGGGTTTGCAACTCATGCAGAACGTTCTAGCTTTTGACGTTCCTTGTTTCCAGTAAAACTGCTGCAAACCCAGGCTCGTTCCCTGAATACCACCCATTTAATTCCACTATTGCACATTGTCCCCAAAAGAATATGCATTGATTTACTGGAATGTGTGGGTAGGAGGATGCATACAGGGCATTTCTGGCAAAGTAGTTTGCAGCAAGCTAAGAATTCAGATGTTATTTTTTTTCATTCATTCAGATCAACAAATATAGAAATCTCTGCATTCCCTGGTCTGAGCCATCAGAATAAACTGTCAGTTAAGATGACATTTATGGTGAAGTGGGTGAATTGTGGTAGTGTGAAAAATGGTGAATGTTAGATTTGATCCGAGTATAGACTTAAAAAAAAAAAGCCACTGGAAGTTCTGGCTCGTCTCATAATGACCGCCTCTTTAAAGGGCTTGGTTTCTTTTTAAAGAGCTTTGATTGCTGTACAATCGTCTGAAAAAACAGGTTCCTAACTGAAACATGTTGACGTTAACTGATATCATTCTCAGATTTTTATGGTGCTCTGGAGTCCTTGTGCTGCTTGGATCCTTTCTACCCAACGTATTTGCCCACTAAGGAAAATGATTTTGAGAGAACACACTGATGCATTGAAGTCTTTCATTTTTGTCTTGTCCTTCATCTACATACATTTTCCAAATAAACAAAAACACACAAACCACAGTTCATAAGGCACAACAAATCATTATACACATACTTCTTAGCCAAAAACTTACAAAAAGACCAAATGAAAAAGAAAAATCGCATTTGCAAACACACAGCGTATTTCATTTTAAAACTAGTTACCGTAAAATAATTTACATGAGTTATCAATCTATGCTAGATTGTATTTTTTTTGGTGGTGATGGTGATTGGAGCGGGAGTGGAAGGGGGGAAGATAGTACAGATCTATGGGTTTACAAGTAAGAAACACTGGAGGGGACACTGTGGGGTGAAGGTCCTCTGAATAGGAAGGGCCTACGTGACCTTGGGTGGAAGCGTTTTCTTTTCCTTGTCCTTGTTGGTTGTGTTAAGAGAAATGGACACCCCGCTGAAATGCAGCGTGCGAATGATGTAAGACCTTTGCGGGCTCTCGGCGAGCCTGTTTTGACCATTTTAAAAGCCCAGCTGCCCCATTTCCCAGACAGTCCGAGTCTTTTTAAGACAGTGCAGAGTTATCTCAGAAGCTGGAGAAATAATTAAAAAGACACAAAACAACATAAAAGGAGGTTACAGTGTACTGTCGTTCTTAAATAGTTGTACAAAAAGAGGCCTATGATACAGTCGAGTATTACAGGTACTCGAATTCCAGTGCTTGGTGAAGGGCGAGCAGGTCCGAGTGGCTCGATATCCGCCAGAATGGCATGTTGTGCTGCGGGACAGAGAAAGGGGTCCAGTCAGATACTACATGAATGACCACCCGGTTCGTCAGCATGCTGCACTGCTATCACATTCCACACCTTCCCATGCAGTTCTGCCAACATAGAGCGATACTGTGCTAATGCTGATGAGGAGTATTCCTACAGACCTACTTCCTGAACGTTAAATCCTGCACTCCAACAAAAATAATATCTTGGCAAATAAAAGTATCTCATATTTAACTCATGAATCTTACCTTAATCTTGTTTTGAGATTGTTACAGGCTTATTTCTTATTAACTCTAAGATCAATTAACTTATTTCTAGTTTTTTCACGTGGTTTAGGTAGGCCAAAATGATCTTACTGTGTTGGCAGATAATTTGGTTAGTGTAAACGTGTATCTAAAACAAAAATAAATAGTAATTACCAATAAAAATAATATAAATTAAAAATTAACATACATTATTAACATTATAATTATTAATAATATAATAATATGAAAATAATTATACAAATAATGACCAGCTAGTGCAGTGAGATCATTTCAGCTTACTAAAATCACCTAAAACCAGTAAAACAATATTCCTGTAGCAAGCTTCCAACAATCTCAAAATGATATATATTGTATATTCATTCATTCATTGATTCAGTAATTCATCTTCTAGATATTTACTTATCTTCTAACCTCCCTATCCTTTTGGGTGGCGGAGGCTACTATGTGTAAGCTCACCAAGCAAAAAAACGATCAGCTTGCATGTTTAAGTTGGTAGTAACTTCAGGCTCCTGCAGATGGCGCTGCATGAGGATAATGGGGCTATAAATACCTGCGGGGTGTGAGTGATGGGCTCCATAGATTGGGAAGAGGTGCTACAGTGCAGGTAATGTCTCGTTCCATGTGTGGAAAACGCTCCAGAGCAGATGTTAATGATTGGCTAAAAGGAGGGACTGCATGTGGGCGTGGCCAAAGACCATAGTGTGAAGGAAGTAGCTGAATCTGCAGGTGTATGGAAGCATACGGTCATACGGGTCTACCAGCAGTGGCTAAAATCCCAGTCTACAGGAAACTCTCCTCCTCGGAATTGTACCAGGGAAGGCATCCACCAAATCTGGCCCAACTGGGCAATTCTTTGGTGCAGGAGTGTCTGAACACTGATTTGCTCTACATCCAGAAACTCCAATGCAAAATCCAATCGGCTGGTATCATGTGGCAGTATTACACGCTATTAGGTGCGTTTCAGTCACAGGTGACTCATTTTGTGTCCGGTGAGCTTATAAACTACCTACAAAATAATTTTACTTGCCAAGATGTCATTGTTTTCAGTCTACTTATGAAGCGCTAGAAGCCAACACCCAGTTACCCACAGGAAAGACTGAGAACAAACCACAGGGCCTTACACTCAAATCTCAGTAAAGGGTTTATGGAAGGCTTGTGAGCTATTTGACTTTGTTACATTAGAATCAGAGCATGTTTATGTGCATTTGTAAGCAGAACTTAGCGCCTCACCGTTCCTTTCATAAACCCTTTATAGACACCAGCATGTAAACATTTCACACGCAATAGGAAGACAGCATATCGTCAAGCATGTTGTACTCCGTACATTTTTGTACATGGAGAAGACATGAAACAATGAAACAATTGCACACAGTGTGAAATTGTCTGGGGCTTTCTAGAACAGAGGTATTCAACCAGGTTGAAGTGCTGCATAGCAGGAATATCCACTAAAGCATATGTATGCGACCTCTACTGTTGCACTGGAGGCTAATGTCCACTAGAAGGGCTCTTGCTTGCCAGTAAAATACACTGTATGCAACACACATGCTTAGGCCTAGAACATGGGTGTCCAGTCTTATCCGCAAAGGGCCAGTGTGGATGCAGCGTGTTTTCGTTCCAGCCAAGCAAGAAATCAGCCATCTGAGGACTGAGACTGGTTAAGCAAGTGGAGTTAGGCTTGCTCCAGCTTGTCTGGAGTGAAAACCTGCAGCCATTCCGGCCCTTTGTGGATAAGACTGGTCACTCCTGGTTTGGGCCATCACGTATAGTTTCTCAACCTTTGTACTGTGAAAGTATATCAAAGCCTAATTAACTCCAGAAGCAAGATAGTGTGCATGACAAGCCTACACTGCTCCGCAACCATGACTATTCCACACCAGATCCCACATGCGCACCCGAAGTAGTATTTTATACTAATTAATTTAAATACATTTACATGCAAACTTAATGGACTGTATGTATGCATAATTTGAACACAGCTATTGTCTATTAACTGTTCGGAAGAGCTTTTGATTCCTCAGTCGTCCCCCTTATCAGCCCAACAGACTGTGCAACTTATTGCTTATAGCTGCTACTCAAAATATCGCTAGTCTAGATAGTCTGATATAGACAGTGGTTAGTCTACTGAGCTGAGTATAGACTTAGCTGGTAAACACTAACATGCTGCTAGCGTGCATTTTTTGGCCCAGTGCGGAAGACTACTTGTTTGGTGAGCGTGTTGAGATGCTGCAGCGTGATTAATGCGCCTGGATTGATTAGAGATCATATAAATAGAATACAGAGTAATATAGAACTTGGCCATACACTGGGTCAAAAAAATTTTAACATTGAGGACAGAGAGTCAAGTTAAGATAACTTAACTGTGTCTAGATTACCAAGGGGGGTGGGATTATTTTTCCAATGGGCGGTTTAAGGTTTGTAGACTTATGTTCAGGGATATGAGAAGCCTTTTCGGATCGCAACTGCTAAACACAATGGTGATTATACAGAGATCAGGACTTTTTAAAGATTTGAGTGTAGCATGCCAGGCAAATACGCTCTTCATCTAGGTGCATGGCATTGTTATTCATGCACGTTTTTAATGTGTGACATAAAAATGCTAAAAAAATGTAAATGGTGAAAGTGCCATCTGGCACCCCAACTTAAAGCACCTTCCTAAGTGGGCCCACAGCTGCTTTGTTTTCAACCAAAACCTCAAAAACAAATTAGAGCACTACTATAGTACTTGGAAAGTAAGTAGTAGCATGATGATACTGTCAAAAAAGAAGGAACAGAAAATAAAAACTAAGGTCAGGCTTTCTCTGAAGGCCTAGTAGGCCTCAGGTGTTTCCCTATGAATAATGATATGTGACTGGGCCACTGCTAAAACCTACAGTCCCTTTACAATGCACACATGCAGCACTTGGTTGATTAGCTCTGTTTTGCAGCTCCAGAAAGCTCTGGGGTGATGACTGCCAGGTTGCAGAGACGTGAGAGAAAATGCAAAACTGGTCTCGGAAAAGCAAATAAAGGCACCATCATCTACCATCACCAGCATTTCAAAAGAAAACAGAGAAACGACACACTGGAAGGAAATGAGCCATCAATCAGTTTCAGCTTAAAGCCTAGTAGAAGCACTGCTAGAGCACACACAGACAGGAAGTCCACTTTGGGGAAGGGGAGGGGTCACACACTGCTTCTGGGTCACCCGAGGGTCGTTACCTTGGCAGCGGCCTGCTCCTCTTCCACACCGTCCCCAATAACAACATACACTACCTTCCTGCCAAACCTTTGCATTACGCGCTCAAAGCAACTCTCTTTGCCTGCAATATAAACAGGGTCACATGTCAGAGGATGGAAAACTCGTGTGGGGTTACCTGGCTGGCCGCGTGCTCCTCATCGCGCCCATCGCCAATCACTACATATGTAATGTTAGTGCCAAACCTGGACACTATACGCTCAAAACAGCTCTCTTTACCTGCAAAACACGGCAGCGGCTTAAGGTCGTACACATACACACCACCGGCTAGAGATGAGACAGTTTCAGAGTTTCCAGTCATGGTTTGTCCAAAAGTATCGGGACACCGCTTGATGTATAATCTTGATAAAAAAGCTTTCCCCATAGAATAGAGCACAATGGAGGTCACCATGCCCACGGCCAAGCATGAGCTAGAGGGCCCTTCTCAGAGAGCCCTTCAGCACTGGGTTATGGAGCAGTTGAACCGCATTATCTGTAGTAATGGGGCTCCATTCACTACCTTTAGGCTGAGCTGGATTGAACCAGAACTAACTGACCTGAATCAGTACCTGCCCTCACTAATGTCCTTGTTGCTGAATGCATTAATCTGGACCAGACCAGGATTCAAAGCCTGGTCTCCCACATGTAGTGGTGGCTGCCTGGGAGGTAGCGGTGCTATCTGCTGAGCTACACCAACCACTCAACCTTCTATCCGTGAATCTGTATCGTTTGATCTCTGAGATGAGCTTGGGGCCAGAGAAGTTTTTTCTTTAGATCGTTTTCAGTTGTATTTCTTGATGGAGCAGCACACTGAGGGCTATGCACATTTAACAGTGGTTTCCAGGCTTGAAATAATGATTCTGGAGAATGAACAGATCAGAGATTCTTGATTTTATGGCTATTACAATTTTTGGCTTTTCCTAAAAGGGGGATTGTAATTTAAAAATATCAACTACTTCTGCCTGCATTGTCTTGATTGAGCTGTATGGTTTAGTTCCACCGTGGCTTTATATAGACAGCTGATTTCCCAATCTTTCTAATTTGGTCATTCGAGCCTACATAATGGTCATTATGTAGACTCGTAGTGGTTTGGTGTGAAACGCTCTGTTCTCGAGAAGTGTCCTGAGTCAGAATTGCTCAGTGGCAGTAACAGGAACCAGAGGTCAGTGCAGTCGAGTCGTTATTGTACAGTAGTTTATGATACCTACAATCATTTCAGTGCATTCATGGCAGAGAAGTGCATGCAGCATGAGTTAGGCAGAAACTGACCATTGCTTCTAAAACATGTGCAGGCTCAGTGGTGATTTTGGAGAGCAAGTAAACTGGTCATATGTGCCCTCTAGGCCTCACCACCCCTGGTTCCTTAATCTCCACCACTGTAAAGACGTCTGGAGTTCATAAGAGGCCATTTCACCACAAACCATCCTAAATAACTTTGTTTAGGGCCCAACCACCGAATGGTGCAGAAGTACTTAAGGAATGAGAGGAATCCCCCTTTCGAAAGGTCACAAGTATACACAGCTCTCTGATTATCTTTGAGTTTTATATGACGGTTTATCATGAAACCCTGTAAACTGTCCCATCCCTATCACCGACAGACAGAAGATAAATCCGGTGATGAGTGCAAGAATGAGGGAGAGAAAAAAGAAGGAGAGAATAACAGAGAGTGCAAACAGAGGGAAGATGAGAGACAAGAGGGTTTTCCATAAACACTGAAGTGTGATACGGATTCACACTGACACACACGCTCACACACTCCGACCTCCCAAACTCCCTGTTTTTACAGTTCCCCCGACAACCTTAACGAGCCTGGAGGAGTAGGTGTGTGTGTGAGGAACTGGACTTTGGGTCAGAGAGGGACGCGGAGAGAGAAAACAGCGAGGCGATCCTCTGGTTATTATTCTGAACAGCTGTACTTTCGGCCTGTCTTGGAAGGAGGTGCGCTGTAGACTCAATATAGAGGTTTAAAACTCCGGGGGAAATGTTCTTGCCTTAACTGACCAAAATTGAGGTGCATTTTAGACACAGCTGGAAGAGCTGTATTAGCCAGTTGTTGTATGAATATTAATATTTTAAGGGACTGCCGGGGGCAGCCTTATGACCGGAGGGTCACCGGTTCGATTCCCTGAACTGACAGTAACAACTGAGGTGCCCTTGAGCAAGGCACTGCTCCCCGGACACCATGGATAGGGCTGCCCATCACTCCAGGTAAGTGTGCTCACTGCCCCCTAGTGTGTTCACTAGTGTGTTTGTGGTGTTTCACTTCACGGATGGGTTAAATGCAGAGACTAAATTTCCCCACTGTGGGATCAATAAGGGAATTTAAATCTTAAATAATTTAAAATGGCACATTATTCAGAACACAAACTAGCCATGATGCCTCATGATCTCATTTTGAAGGTCGGATATTCAAAATAGAATACTATTCACAATGCTAACTGGCTAATCCATGTTGGGGTGGGTTGGTTATGGGAAGATGGGGTGTTGTTTGGTTTTTCTTTATATGGAAAAAAAAATAAATCGCAAAATTCTAAATTCTGAGAATGCAGTAAAAATGAATTATAATTTTTCTATTTATTTAAAAAAAAAAAACACTGGATGTCATCTCGTTCATGTTGTTGAGAGGCTGAATGTGTATTTGACAGCTTCTTATTTGACTTTTCCGGTTTACTGTAAGTGATACAGCAGCTATCCTAATGCTGTACCGGTGCTAGAATGTAACTGCAGCGGGAACGCTGGCAAACAAAGGAGCAAATCCCACCTTTATTATGTTTTTCATGAGATCCTGTGTGAAACGCGGTATGCTTTGGGTTGTTATTGCTAATTCTGTTTCTAATATCAGTTACATTTCTTGTTTGTTGTGCCGAAGAGCAGCGTTTGTGCTTGTGCTGGCTGGGCACCAATGTTTCTTTAAAGCTGGCAATTGAACAAAGTCTCCTTCATTAAACGTCAACTCTTAAAGTCACTGGCCCAGAGTTGACCCCGACTCCCAAATGCTGGAGTCAAGGAGTCAGCTCTTTTGTGCTCAGTTCCCCATCACCATTCTTCAGTGCATATGTGGGTCAGTTTAGGGGTGTGATTAGTTCAGACTGATGTCACATATACAGTAAGTCACGTTTAAAAGATGATGTGAACAGCTGAACATGAAAATCGGATTTGGGCCACAGGTACCTACTGTGTGAGTTGGGCCTAGAGAGTTGGGCTACTTTCCAAAGTGTGTTCTAATGTCTTTTTTTAAAATGTCCATTTATCAAAATTAAAGTAGGTCCATGTTTCTTAATAGCTTCGTTTGGGACCAAGGAGGTTTTCTCTTCTAGTGTAAGGCGGCAGTGCTGTCCACCAGCTGACCTCCAGAAGAGAGAAGAAGCTGTCATGGTGAAGAGTAATGGTATAACACAGCGCTACCGAGAGGTCGCCGGCCAAGCAGCTCCTTATGGAAGAGCTGAGTCAAAGAACCTGTTGTTTAGGACATGAAGGGAAAACGGCACAAGGCTTTGATCAGCCAATCAGAATTAGGTCCACATGGTCGCAGAGAGAGAGTGGGCCATGACCAGGGTCACCCTGATCTGTTTTGATTTATGATTTAATGCTGGACCGCGAGCCAAAGCCAGTTCTACACACACACACACACACACACACACACACACTCTCTCTCTCTCTCTCTCTCTCTCTCTCTCTCTCTGTCTCTGTCTCTCTCTCTCTCTCTCTCTGTCTCTTTGTCTCTCTCTCTCTCTCTCTCTCTCTCTATCTCTCTGTCTCTCTCTCACTCCCTCTCTCTCTCTGTCTCTCTCTCTCTCTCTCTCTCTCTGTCTCTCTCTCTCTCTCTCTCTCGCACTCTCTTTCTCTCTCTCTCTGTCTCTTTCTCTCTCTCTCTCTGTCTCTCTCTCTCTCTCTCTCTCTCTCTCTCTCTCTCTCTGTCTCTCTCTCTCTCTGTCTCTCTTTCTCTCTCTCTCTCTGTCTCTCTCTCTGTCTCTCTCCCTGTCTCTCTCTCTCCCTCTCTCTCTGTCTCTCTCTCTCTCTGTCTCTCTCTCTCTCGCTCTCTCTCTCTCTCTGTCTCTTTCTCTCTCTCTCTCTCTCTCTCTCTCTCTCTCTCTCTCTCTCTCTCTCTCTCTCTCTGTCTCTCTCCCCTCTCTCTCTCTCTCTCTCTGTCTCTCTCCCCTCTCTCTCTCTCTCTGTCTCTCTCTCTCTGTCTCTCTTTCTCTCTCTCTCTCTCTCTCTGTCTCTCTCTCTGTCTCTGTCTCTCTCTCTCTCTCTCACACACACACACTCCTACATTCCCCGACAAACACTCACTCCCTCATTCCCCTCACACTGAACTTAATATTAACACTCAGCAGTTAACAGGCCTGAGAGGTGCGGTGTGAAGGAAGAGGAATACTTCACTGAGGATTTGGGAGTTTGTGAGCGTGTGTATGTGTGCCACGTTATGGACTGAAAGGGCATGGAAAACCAAATACTTGTTTAAAGCCCTGTATCCACTAATCTAGGCCTTATATGGGAATGAAGCTGTAACCGCAGCCTATGTTGTACTCATTGTGGTTGTGATGTCAGAACCATGACAGCCTGCTATGTAGCCTTAAAGGCAGTGTGATGCTAAATACATTTCTATCTACATACTCATGTCCTAAAGATCCTAAAGACTCTACAGGCTGGCACTAAACAGTTCCAACTGATGAGAGTCTAAAACAATACATATCCTGATATACCACATATGCTCTTGATGTACCTCAGTATTAGCTTTATTCCATATCTCTAATATATATGTGGCTGCACAGGTTCTTCTGTCAGTTTAGTAAATATTCATGCTGCGACCAAATAGGTGCTCCAAACTGCTTTCCTGTCCTTTTAGTAAATCAGCCTCCATGAGGTTAACCGAATCTGTTTCGTCTACCTGGAAACTTCCAAATTTTGTATTTTTTTAAGGTGGACTGTATAATTCTATGAGTAGCTGTCTCTACATCTTTGACTGGTAGTGTATTTTCATGTTTGTGACATAATGAACGGTACGGACTGCTGTATGGATTTGTGATTCCACCTGGCTCTTTAATGACTCACCGATTTTGGTTGCGCTGTAGATGTTCTCAATTGGAAAGGCGGAGCCCAGACTGTATAGCAGCACTTTAGCAAGAGCTGGTATTAACTGCGTCGTAGTCACCAAGACGTTAACGCAGTTACTCCTAGTAAAAACAACAAAAACAAAACTTTTATACAGTGTCCTCCTGCCAGCGAGCACGCAGCGAGAGATGGATGCTGACATACCTGGAGCTGATGATCGACAGGGACTTGAGCGCAGTAGTGAGCCATGAGTCCGTGAGGGCTTCAACCTCCGCCCTGAGCTGAAGCCATGCCTCTCTCTTAGCTGGCCCCAGCAGCCCTGAAACACAGGCCGAAGAAGGACATTAAGAGGCTGTGATGTGTACAAGGTTGGTGCTAGCTGTACGGCTAATAAGCTAGAACATTAATATCATCAGTTAGCACCACTGGCTGAGCTGTGACCTCTCTGACTTCTTCAATATGGACCAACAAGATATGACGTCACATCTATCTATCTATCTATCTATCTATCTATCTATCTATCTATCTATCTATCTATCCATCCATCCATCTATCCGTCTATCCGTCTATCCGTCTATCTATCTATCTATCTATCTATCTATCTATCTATCTATCCATCCATCCATCTATCCGTCTATCCGTCTATCTATCTATCTATCTATCTATCTATCTATCTATCTATCTATCTATCTATCTATCTATCCATCCATCCATCCATCCATCCCTCCATCCCTCCATCCCTCTATCTATCTATCTATCTATCTATCTATCTATCTATCTATCTGTCTATCTGTCTGTCTGTCTGTCTGTCTGTCTGTCTGTCTATCTATCCATCTATCCGTCTATCCGTCTATCCATCTATTCATCCATCCATCCATCCATCCATCCATCCATCCCTCCATCTCTCCATCCATCCCTCTATCCGTCCCTCCATCTCTCCATTCATCCCTCCGTCCGTCCGTCCGTCCGTCCGTCCGTCCGTCCGTCCGTCCGTCCGTCCGTCCGTTGCCGATAGATAGATAGATAGATAGATGTGACGTCATATCTTGTTGGTCCATATTGAAGAAGTCAGAGAAGTCACAGCTCAGCCAGTCCGTCCGTCCGTCCGTCCGTCCGTCCGTCCGTCTATCTATCTATCTATCAAAATGACTCTACTCACTTTTGCTACCAGCTACTTTATGTTCCACCTCAGATATAAATATATATCTGCAGTCCACAGCATTGTGGCCTTGGTAGGCTGGATCATGTCTCTTAATAAGTGCACTTCTAATGGAGAAGGCTTGATGCAGTGCCCTACAAGGACCCCCATACAATGGTCTAAACTGTGATGTTTCCTATGGGTGCCCTTTCAGTCCTACATGACAGTGTCCCGAAGGGGACCCTTTCTGGTTTTGCCACATGGATGTTCTCACAACCTGATCGCTCTTATATGTCTGTATACAACACTCGTGTACTGTCCTCTCAGAAGCCCATCCTTGTGGAAGAGCACACCGAGGTGTCCTAGCACTGGAGAATAACCTACAACACTGAAACATTCTGGATGGCCTGCACAGCAACACAGACCAGCTTTTCAGCCCTAGGGTGCCACAGTTCTGCTCGTCTGCTAGAGCTGAAAAACTCTCCAGGTTTGGAGATTGATTCCTGTGGCCTGGTCCGAGCTTTCACCAGCCGAACGGCTGTGTGACATATGCGAAGTGCCTTTTCCAGCAGTAGCGTACGGAGGAAGTGTCAGTAGCTGAAGCTTACCCCCCACATTGTTTTTATACGTGCAATACAACTCCTTCACTCTTCTGTAGCGGAAGGCCAGCTTCCTCATCCAGTCCACGCCGCCCCTGACCCCCGTCGCTAGGCAGAGGCTGGCACTAGTCGCAGCTGCATGGAAGCCATCAGTGGCAAAACTGTAAGTACTGTTGATAATAACAATAACAGCCATGTTTTAAACATCCACAGTGACGAGGCAATGAACAATTATTATCTACAACGGTGCAGAGTGAAGCATCAGGGGTATTTACTGCACCACGTCCATTAAAGAGCTTTCAGTGGCATTAAACATTCATGTTAAAGGTGACTAAACTATATGCTTTAAAGAGCAACATTAATATTTTCTGAATAATTAATTTATTAAGTAAGTCATTCATGGTGTTTATGAAACTGACTCTCAGATTTTATGCAGTGGTGGTGATGGGAACCAGGAATCATAAGTGCTCATCGTCCACAACACTAATCCTTTCAGGGGCTGCTGTAGCCAATCCCAGCACTCACTGGGCAGAAGGCAGGAAACAGCCTGGACAGCAACCACCAACAACCCCATAGCAACCACCTGGAATACCAGTGCATCTACCTAGCATCTCTCTGAAATACTGTACCATAGCAATCATTTGGGATTACATAGCAACCACCTAGAAACTCATTAGCAACCAGTTGGGGCACCAGCGCATTAACCTAGCAACACTATAGCAACCACCTGACATACCATAGCAACCTTATAGATAAACCATGGCGACCACCTGAGATACTATACAACCACATAGTCACACGTCCCTACCTGGGATACCATAGCAGCCAACTAGCATCATCTCAGCAGCCATTGGAAATAACATGGCAACCAT
>JAMWET010001187.1:215000-235000 GCA_024036415.1 Prochilodus magdalenae
TGTCTCCATATCTCTCACAGAACCAACGACAAGAAACAGGCGAAGGTGTGAAAAGAGGACTGACGCTTCGCACATCTACCGAGGCTGCTCGTCAAAGAAACCCGGTCTAATTGTGACCCGCTGCTCTATCATTATCCATGTGAGGGGGAAGCATACTTCCGCCTCTGAGAACTGAAATGAATGCATAGTGTTAGAAAGGTACGGAAAACACTGCCAGGGTGCAAAACATTGTGACCTCAAAGGGTCAAAAACACTGTCTGGGCTACATACACTACCATTCCACAGTGGCTGTAGATAGATGTATAAACTCTAATATGCATGTGTGATTCTATTTTGATGCTAATACTCTTCATATGTTTCAACAGATTCTTATAAACTCTTATATCATCATATATGAGAACTGTGTGGGCATGGCTAATGAGCAGCTTGATTGGCAGCTCTCAATCAAAGTTAGCCAACATTTAGCTGGCACTCTTATCCAGAGCAACTTACAAGGCTGATCATATTACAGGTAGGCCAATGTAGTGTTAGGAGTCTTGCCCACGGACTCTTATTGGTGTAGCACAGCATAGTCACTCAGCCCGGGATTCAAACCCCAGTCTCCCACGTGTGGTGGTGGCTACTTGGCGGGTAGTGGTGTTATCCGCTGAGCTACACCAACCACAGGCCAACACTCCTAGCCTGCTGTGTCTAACACTTCTAGTGTTCTAGCACTTCTAACACTGCTCCGTCCTTCATGCAGAACTAAAATTAGTCTTCAGATTTTTAAAGACTGGATGAAAAAAGTTACAGATGAACGAATGGATGGATCAATCGATGCATGAATGAAGGAACTGATGAATGAACATTGTCAGTATATGGAGAAATGAATAAACAGATGGATGCAGGCGGCTACAATGTCTAGCTTGCTAGCCGTTGGTTAGCATTAGGTTGCTAAGTTTCTCTGACTCTCATTTATTGGGCAGTGGAACATTATTCAGTGGTTATACTTGATACATGTTTAATTTGTTTACTGTTTGTCTGGAAAAACAAGGTTAATCTAATTAATCTAATTAATCAGCTTCCTCAAAATGAAATATCTTAGGACAGCTTCTGGTGTCTGGCTTGTTTAATTTGACAGATGATTCCTAACTTTACAGCAGTACCGTAGTTTATTACATACATATATATATATATATATACATTCATGTCAATCATTTGTGACAGCAGTGTTAAAGTACTTCAAAACATTTTCTAGATACTGATGAGTTTAAACGCAGTTAAAAAAGAGGAAGATGCAGCGGGAGAGAGAGAGAGAGGCAGAGAAGGAGTGGGAGAGAATACCTTGCCGTATTTCTGAGCGTATGATCCAGTCAGAAGCGAGTGGAACACGATAATGGTTTCATCCAGATCCCAAACAAAGACTCTCTGTAAGACACACAAACACCAACACACCTATTACACTGACTTAAAGTGGTCATACGCACTAATCAGAATGACATCACAAAGTCTTCATCCAGGACTATATAGCATCATGAATGTGGTCATATTATACTATAGAACTTTTTCAGTTTTCACATTATATGTTATATGTTATATCATATAAATGTTATATATGATTATATATAAGAAATATCAGCATTATATTATGCTTAATAATAATTTCATAAGACAAATAAAAAAGTGTTATATCCAGTTACAGCATTTTTTTGTATTATTAAACTCTTCGTAGCACAATAAATCCGTGTGTGTGTGTGTGTGTGTATGTGTGTTAGGCTGTGTTTGTGTATGTGTGTGTGTGTGTGTGTGTGTGTGTGTGAGTGTGAGTGTGTGTGTGTGTGTGTGTGTGTTTGTGTGTGTGTGTGTGTGTGTGTGTGTGTGTGTGTGTGTGTGTGTGTGTTTGTGTGTATGTGTGTTAGGCTGTGTTTGTGTATGTGTGTGTGTGTGTTTGTGTGTGTGTTAGGCTGTGTTTGTGTATGTGTGTGTGTGTGTTTTTGTGTGCGCGCGTGTGTGTGTTTATGTGTATGTGTGTTAGGCTGTGTTTATGTGTATGTGTGTTAGGCTGTGTTTGTGTGTGTGTTTGTGTGTATGTGTGTGTGTGTGTTAGGCTGTGTTTGTGTATGTGTGTGTTTGTGTGCGCGCGCGTGTGTGTATGTGTGTTAGGCTGTGTTTGTGTGTGTATGTGTGTGTTTGTTTGTGTGTGTGTATGTACCTCCAGATCACTATCAGGAGGCGGTGAGGGGTTGTTCTTCCTTCCCCGCCCCCTTGTTTTAGCCCCGCCCCCTCGGCACGTCCTGTCTTCCAATTCTTTGATGGGCGTGGAAGGACTCTGCCCTGCCTCAAACTCCCCTAAACACAAGTAAACACACTTTCCATCACTGGACTCCTGCTACATGTGAGCGACACAAGCGAAAGCGGATGCTGATGCTAAACCAAAATGAATACCTGCAGATTCAATTCAGGTAGTAGTATTTGAATTAAAAGGGGTGTGCTTATCCTTATCCCGTTTTGTTTTGAGAGGAATGTGGATACTGATAGATCTTATTTATAGTATATACCCTGCACCACCAAGACGAAATCAACCAATAGGAATGAAACTTGGTTGGTAGGTTTGACATTATGAGACATGCAAATGATTTTCACGCTCGGCTACACAAGTGATGTAGGCATCATCGTCCTGTTGTGTATGCCTTCCATTCTGACTCATGCTGTTGTGTTGGTAGCATCCTTTGCAAGCAAGGTATGCCTCAGAGAGGAGTTAGAAGGCAAATAGAGCAGTGGGAAGAATTTGAGAGGGCGTGTATCTGGGAAACAGGATGGTCTTGACAACGTAATACACTCTACACTGGTCTACTATAGTAAGCTGGTGGCAGTGGATAGAAGAAGGCCCGCAGAAGCAACATGAAGGATCTAGGAGCCCTACACAAACCACAAAGAGAGAGAACCGATGGATTGTCCAACATGTGTGGGGTGAGCCAACAGCCACAATAACAGACATTCAGCTCAATGATGGCTTTACTAGTTGCTGATGCCCTCTCAAATGCAAACCACTGGTAGTTACAACATGGTGACGTGCCAGTTTTGCTAAACACATCACAACATGATCAGCAGCCTCCCCTGGCACTGACACGCACTTTCTCAATTGGCCAGCACTCACCTGGGTTCAGCTCTGGGGCCGGTCCTGTTATTACAGGGGTTGGGTCTTGCAGCTGATAGCTGGAGGTGGAGCCTGTGCTGTCCAACGTGCTGTTGGAGGTCATGTAGGAGCCGTAGGAGGAAGCGGAGTAATATTGAGCGTACTGATTCTGCCCAAATGCTGTGTATGAAGGATACTCCTGTGGTTCAGGACACACAAATAAAAAACCAGTCAGCGTTCAACATTCAAAATTGTGTATCTAATGCAGAGATAAAGTGGCCCGACTCTCTCACAAAGTTCGGCAGATAGGATTTTGAATATAAATATCTCATCTATAGTGAGCAATGTTGAGCTTCTATATATGGCCCTTAATTGAAAGCATATCCAATACCCGGCTATGTAACTGTAATGGGTCTTTGTGCAAGTGCATGGAACCCGGTCATCATCATCAAGTGTCGACTCAACTTGATTTTGGTGGCAGATACTGTGTTTTCCACTGTAGTCCAAAAAAGGTAGGCTAATCAGGTGGCTAGCGTTAGCATATGTGTTTAAGGTGATGGTGACTGTTCTCTCCAGGCAATCAGTAGTCTTTTACACTACCAGTCAAAAGTCTAGACACAGCTACTCATGGAAGGTTCTCCTTACATTTGTCTTAATGCTTTACTTTAGAATAAAATTGAAGACCTCAAACTATAAAATAGCAGTCATGGAATTATGCTGTCCACCAGCTTTGTTAACCTGCAGTGGAGGCTGATATATACAGGGGTTGGACAATGAAACTGAAACACCTGGTTTTAGACCACAATCATTTATTAGTATGGTGTAGGGCCTCCTTTTGCGGCCAATACAGCGTCAGTTGGTCTTGGGAATGACATATACAAGTCCTGCACAGTGGTCAGAGGGATTTTAAGCCATTCTTCTTGCAGGATAGTGGCCAGGTCACTACGTGATGCTGGTGGAGGTTCGTCCCTCTTAGTGGTATGCTGACATTACCCTGGATACCGTGGTGTATAAAACCAAGCACCAGTTTCTGGCGTGTCAATCACTACAGACCTCCAAACTTCATGTGGCCTTCAGATTAGCTGAAGAACAGTGCGGAGAGAGCTTCATGGGATGGGTTTCCATGGCTGAGCAGCTGCATCCAAACCTTACATCGCAAAGCAAAAGGCGTAACATTGAAAGCAGTGGCACGCTGCCGAAATGTACCTGTCTGACTGCATTGTGCAGAGTGTAAAGTTTGGTGGAGAGGGGAATCTGGTATGGGGTTTTGTTTTTCAGGAGCTGAGCTCGGCCCATTAGTTCCAGTGAAAGGTACTTTTAATGCTTCAGCAGACAAGGAGATTTTGGACAATGTCATGCTCCCAACTGCGAGCCAGACCTTCTCGTCCAACATCAGTGTCGGACCTTAACAGATGCGCTTCTTGAAGAATGGTCAAAAATTCCCTATAAACACATTCCCAAACCTAGTGGAAAGACTTCCCACAGGAGTCAAAGCTGCTAAAGCTCATGAAACCCTATGGATAAAGAATGGGAGGTCACTTAAGCTCATATGAATGTGAAAGAAGACGAGCGAATACTTTTGGCAATGTGGTGTATATATTAGAGGTGGCGATATGGCCAAAATATGAAATTGTGGTACATGGAGAGTATATGTGGTATATCAGGATATGTGTTGTTTCGAACTCATCCGTTGGAAAGCCTGAGGTCTATAAGGTAACCAACAGCATCCATTCAGATGGGTGTATCTAGGCTTTTGACTGACAGCGTATGCTTCAATGTGTTTAAATGCTTTGGCACAGTATTGACACAGTGACCCGTACGTCCGCTGAAGTACATATCCTCATCCTTGTAAAAGAAAAGTGTCACCAGAAAGTTCCTTCAGATCAAACTGTTCAAACAAAACAGACCAGGAGCACAAGGAAGACCACTTTTCCCAGAGAGAGAATAAGCACCAGAGAGAGAGAGAGAGAGAGAGTGAGAGAGAGAGAGAGAGAGAGAAAGAGAGAAAGAGCGAGAGAGAGCAAGAAAAAAAGAAAAAGAGAGAGAGAGAAAGAAAGAAAGAGAGAAAGAGAAAGAGAGAGAGAAAAAGAGCGAGAGAGAGAGAGAGCAAGAAAAAAAAGAGAGAGAGAGAGAGAGAGAGAGAAAGAAAGAGAGAGCGAGAGAAAAAAGAGAGAGAGAGAGAGAAGGAGAGAGAGAGAAAGAGAAAGAGAGAGAGAGAGGGGGAGAGATGAAAAGTAGTTGAAGGAACTAAGCGGCTCGGTTGGATCCTTGGCTGGGACACAGAGAAAGTGCTTGATGGGAGGATTTTATGAATCCCTGGGTTCTTCTCTATCTGTGAGTGTTCTTTAACTCCCCTCCCAATACACACATACAGATGTTTTTTTTTAGAGGAGATGCCTCTAAAACTGTCACTAACTCAGTCTCCGAGCACATGAATGGTGCAGTAAAAATGCTCTCAGGAAAATCTGTTTCTCTTTTTTTCAGTTTCATTCTTCCTCCATTTATCCATTCGTCCATCCGTAGGATGCTCACTCCTTCAGTTCAGACACCCTCGTTACTCCACTGAAGTGCAGAGTTTAGCCTGTTTTAATGAGGTTGATGCTCCTCCTTTTGAGCCTTTGTTGTCAGATCAAAGCCATGTAACTGTATTTACCAAATTTTCCATATAGCATTATTTCCAGACCTATACAATCCATTAATGGAAACTGAGCTGTAGAGGCAGCTTGTTTTGAATTCACTCATTTATGGCGTCATGAAAAACCAAAAAACATACATACACTCATCTTTAAAAGAATAGTGATACAAATAGCTTCACCTAGAAGGAATCAACCGACAGGAATGAAATTTTAAAATTTAGTGTGTAGGTTTGATATTGTGAGAAACGCAAATGACTCAAATTTCACGCCCAGCCATGTGTGCTACATAAGCATGGACGGGCCTTATCGCTGTTATATCTGACAGACCCAACAGCCATGACTGCAGGCATCAGTGAGCAGTAATGCCCTCCATAAGTCATCCTGTTAGTACCAGCAGCATTGGCAGACGGCTGCACGCCGCAGGACTACATGCAGGCCGAGCGGTATGACGACTGCCCTTAACACCACATCAACATCATGTGCCAACATCTGCCATGCCAGATTGTTATGGAGTGACCCAGAATGGCAGTGGTTCGTCTTCAGTGACGAGTCCCGCTTTTGTCTTGTTGCAGACGACCAACAAATCCGTGTGAGGAGGTACCGTGGTTAGAGCCAAGATAAACAGTTTGCTGTCCGGTGTCACTCCACGTCTACCTCCACCCCTACCGCACAATCTGCAGGAACTGTGTGAGAATATTCAAGCTACATGGGATGGATGATCACAGGACACCATTAGGAACCTCTACAGCTCCATGCCCTGACATCTGGCATGTTGTGTTAGCCCCACCATACTGAGAGACACTACTTCTCTAGGTGTAGCTTAATGAATATTGCCCATATCAATCTAAATGTATCATCCCCCTGGTAACCTTCATCCTATCTCCCAAAAGCATTGCAATCTGGAACTTCTTTCTGGGAGCAACTATTATTTTGATGATGAGTGTATTTTCACCTACTTAGCCTACGGCCGTTTAGCCCCGCCCACCTGCACTGACGTTTTAAGGACTGCTCTTTTTAGCTTTTATGGAGGCACAAAGCATGGCAGGCTATCATAACAAATGTCATGTACATATCTTTGCTGTCCTAAAAACAACAAAAAATTTTAGATCATACGGGTGGAAGCATCATGCTTTGGCGGTGTTGTTCTGCACATGGGACAGAACGACTGCACTGTATTAAGGACAGGATGACCGGGGCCATGTATTGCGAGGTTTTGGGGAACAACCTCCTTCCCTCAGTTAGAGCATTGAAGATGGGTCATGGCTGGGTCTTCCAACAAGACAATGACCCAAAGCACACAGCCAGGATAACCAAGGAGTGGCTCCATAAGAAGCATATCAAGGTTCTGGAGTGGCCTAGCCAGTCTCCAGATCTAAATCCTATAGAAAATCTTTGGAGGGAGCTCAAACTCAGTGTTCCTCAGCGACAGCCCAGAAACCTGGCTGATCTGGAGGAGATCTGTGTGGAGGAATGGGCCGAAATCCCGGCTGCAGTGTGTGCAAACCTGGTGAAAAACTACAGGACTTCTGTAATTGCAAACAAAGACCACTGTACCAAATATTAACATTGATTTTCACAGGTGTTCAAATACTTATTTGCAGCAGTAACACAGAAATAAATTATTAAAAAATCATACATCGTGATTTCCGGATTTTTTTTTAGATTATGTCTCTCACAGTGGACATGCACCTAAGATGAAAATTTCAGATCCCTCCATGATTTCTAAGTGGGAGAACTTGCAAAGTCGCAGGGTGTTCAGATACTAATTTTCCTCACTGTTTATATATATATATACATACATACATACATACATACATACATACATATATATATATATATATATATATATAAAGAGAGAGAGAGAGAGAGAGAGAGAGAGAAAGAGAGAGAGAGGGAGAGAGATACTTGGACTGTGAGATACTTTGGACTGTGCCTTTAGTGTGTGGTGGTAGTACGAGGGAAGACTGATCAAGGCCTGGGAAAGAACCTCCCTACTGGACCTCTGAACAGCTTCTTCCCATAGCTGGAACTTTATAAGCTACCAATTTGGAGATAGCTAGTTTTGCTCCAACAGTAATGAAACGTTTTTCACGTCTGTGTTTTGTGGATCGGTACCTGTTGTGTGCTGAAGTTGGCTGGGTTGGAGACGGAGTTGTTGGAGGTGTAGAGGCCAGGGGAAGTTGTAAACCCTGATGCTGGCAAGAGAGATAAAACAGACTGTAACAAATCTGTTCTCAGAGAAACAGAAAGAAAAACATCTTAAAAAGGTCGGAGCGGTCAGTTCTGGTTTGGATCTCAATACTCTCACATCTCAATACTCTCACATCACACCACAGGTGGTAAAGTGGTCAGATACAGCCTAGAGTCACCTGAAGGGCCAAATTAAGACCCTGTGACGCCTCTGGCATAAACCATACTTGTCTGTTACTGTGCACAGGCATAATGATGCATTACTAAGACTTGCATTAGGACCTGTTATTGGACCTTTATACTCTATGAAGAAGTAGATTATATGCGAATGTTTGGGCACCCCAGGTCAAAGTGCATGTTTTGTTGATAGTCTAATTCAACACATTCTCTGCAGAGGAGATACTGTGGAACATGTTTATGCACGTTTACATTACAGCAGTCTACTTGCAGAATTTTACATACTGGGGGAAGAAAAACCAAAGGTGGCTTGTGCAAAAGTTATGGCACTTTTTGTACTTGTTGAATGTGAAATTCAGCAAATAAATATAAATTGGGCCCTAAATTTTGCAGAAACGTGCCATACTGAAGTGTGCTATATGTCATATGGCGTCAGATCACTGTCAAAACTAGGGGGCGCAAAAGCACAGTGTGAAAAACATACACCTGACAGTTTTAACATTTTGTGTGTGTGAACATCCCATTTGTGAGCGCAAATGTGAAAGCTGCGAGCACAATATATTTCATACTATCGCGCTCACACAGTCCAATGTGTTCTTTCTTCTCAAACTGTAAAATTTTCCTAGCGTGCAAAGTGCATATCCTGGTCTCTCTGCTGGAGAGGATTTTTGTGCAGTCTTGAAGGGGGTGGTTTTGACAGTTTGGGGGCGGGCATATGGGGCCTGTTCCATCATGCTATTGGTTGATGGCACCTGGTATTGTGACTGACCGCGTACTACGATGTGCGTTCTCCAGAATAATAAGAATGGCGTAGGAAGAGGAACGCTGACAGCTGAGATCAACTGAAAATCAACCACTGGTTTATTTAATTTAGCAACATAATATCAGCAATCCTTACTGTGTAACAAATGTATGGACAGTGTAATATGTCTACAATAGATTTGTTATTTGCAGCAAAGTACATTTGATTGATTTGCCTCTATGAAGCTACACTACCTAGCTGTTTGGCTTGAGTAAAGCTAGCCTAGTTAGGGGTAACGTTAAGTACTTCACTCTGTCTTTTTTTCATGATTATATGCATTTGGATGTCTTATTCGATGTTAGGCCTGCTTCAGCATACTGACGATGCGCATCGCTGAATTCTGTAACTGCATCTGTTTTAAGCTGATGCTCGTAAAAAGTGTTAAGCTTGACAATTAAATCACTAAATTAGTTTATCTCAGCTTTTATTTATCTATCTTTGTTGTTCTGGAGAAGGCGTTTCGTAGAGGGCAGTCAGTCATGATACCAGAAGCCATCAGCCAATAGCATTCGCTGACAGAACCGGCCCATGTGCCCGCCCCCGAACTGTCAAAACCACTCCTTCAAGATTCGAGTGTTAAAAATACTCTCGAGTGCAGAGAGTAGCTGAAGGTGACGCACTTTGCGTGTGTGGAAAACCAAACGGTCATGAAGGAAAAAAACACATTGGAATAAAAAAAGAAATGAAAAAAGAAAAAAAAAAGAAAATGAAAATGAAAGTGTAATGATTTTGTGGGCTGTACTGAATGTTGCTGCAGGCCTGATGTGCCCCATGGGCTGTAGAGGATGTCAGGATATCATTTGACTGTGGGTGTTCATATATAAAGAACTGTACATATCTGCACTGTGAGCCAGAGAAGGGCTTCAAGGCTAATCATACAGCAGGAGTTGTGCATCAAGCCAGTGCTAACACTGGGGATGAGCTGAGGCCCTAATAACTCTCGACCAGAACCAAAACTAGCTTGAAATGGAAACAGGGCAGATATCTATGGTAGCCGAGAAAGCCCAACGCACAAGTTAAAGTAACGTATAAGTACTGCAGGTTAAAAACGCTCTGCAAAGTGTCAAAACACAAGCATCAAAATGACACGACTTGCACAACATTAGCCAAACGCGCTGCAAGATCTGAAAACACAAGCATCAGAATGAGACCGCTTCCAAACCATTAACCAAATGCGCCGCAAAGTCTCAAAGGCACAGCAAACACTGAGAACACATGCAACTTCCAAAACACATTGGAAGTGTTTTCGAGGGACACTGAAAGTGGATGGACCCATTCGAGAGCGGGCTGCGTGGACCTGGACGTAGAGTCGAGACAGCCCCAGTTCCAGCAAAAGTTTATCTGTTTATTAATGATTATTATGTCGGGTTATCGGCCGGGTTCTCGTGTTTACATTTCCCTACGTCCAGGTCCACGCAGCCCACTCTCGAACGGGTCCGTCCACTTTCAGTGTCCCTCGGAAACACTTCCGTTGTGTTCTGAGGCTTTGTGCATGTGTTTTGGAAGCTGCATGTGATTTCAGTGTTTGCTGTGCGTTTGAGACTTTGCGGCATGTTCGGTTAATGGTTTGCAAGCGGGCTCATTTTGATGCATGTGTTTTCAGATCTTGCAGGGCGCTTGGCTAATGTTGTGCAAGTCGTATCATTTTGATGCTTGTGTTTTGAGACTTTCTTTTTGAGGCCATCGTAGATATCTCAACAAACTACCTTCCAAATCATACAACACATGTTTCCTGTACATTCCAGTTTAGACACCGACTCCTTGTGCCCAACAACTAGGCACAATTCCCACGCATGTTCGCGGTCCAGTGCAAAACTAACAAAGCAGAATTCACATACTAAGCATGTCTTGGCTGATTAACCAGTTTTGAAGCAGCTCAAAAGTAAAGGTGAATTATGTGAGCACATTTTCAATGAGAAGTATCGTATTTCTCACCAAATAATCCCTTTAACTACACGGCAAACATGCAGCTTTGCTACGCTACCATACTTCATTTGAACCATGTGGATGTTTTCCAGTTCCTCCAGTGCTTACAGTCCATGATTACCTGGCATCTGATAGGGCGAGTAGGCTGTCTGTCCGGGCTGAGGGGTGGTGAACCCAGGACTGTAGCTGAGCCCTGACTGGAGGGTGGACTGTGTCTGGGACAGACCCCCTTCTGTCTTTATCCCCGGTAACATCACCCCCAAATCTGCTGGAAATATACATCGGAGTATGACGTGTACAACATGCCGCAGCATATGACGTGACGACAGGTTCACTTCAGCAGTACATGATTTCTCCCAGAGGAGCTTTAAGACCAGGCTCATATTACGGGGTTAATTGGCACAGACCCAATTGTTTTGACCTAAATATGACAAAGATGTGCTTTTGAAATCAGAGTGGAATATCTGTGGTCCTAGATTAGGTACATATCTACGTGGCTGTTTGGCCATAATGTCAACAGTTAGATAACAGGATTCTCACGCGTTACATTTCAGCGTGTATGCATGTATCACTGTTGTCATCATCCTGTGTGGGCAGTGTAACTGATATCAGCGTCATTGAGCACTAATGACAGCTACACAAACACAAACTGCCAATTCAGAAACTCAGATTTAGGTGCATTTATAACAGAGTATTAAAGCTTATTATTGTAGATGATATTGATAAATTACAGGGAGTGCAGTACTGCTTAGGAGGAGGTGAGATGGTACCATAAGTGGAGAGTCCATAGGGTTGCGTGGTCTGGGAGTAGGGCGTGTACACCGTGGACTGCTGCATACTGCTGAACTGGGACTGGCCGTTGTACGGAGACATGGGCGGAGCCACAGGTGTGGACAAGATGTGCGGGTAAGGCCTGTCAATCAAACAGAAGATGGTGCATTGAGGCATTCAGGAGCGTTTGTTTGAATGGAGAGCTTTGTGTAGAAATGTGGTAAACTGATAGAGTAGAGTGGACAGGTGTGTAAGGGGTAGGGTGTAGCATTTACAGCACATCCTATACAATTACAATCGTATGCAAAGGTCTGCAATCCCCATACGCAAATGACATAATTTCCAAAATGATATTTTGGTTACTGAGCCCATAGGACAGTTTCTACTTCTCTGTCCATCTTAAACAGGCTCAGAGAAAGCTGCAGCGTCCTTGGATCTGGTTTTATCTGGGTTCTTCTTTGCATGGTGGAGTTTTAACCTGCATGTGTGGATGGAGTGAGGAGCTGTGTTTACAGATGATGGTTTTTAGTCCATGCTTTGACTTCACTACCGAATCCTGCCTGTTTTTATTGCACTGCTGCCTGAGAGTCTGAAGATCATGGCAATCCAATACTGGATTCGAGTCTTGACCCCTGCATATAAAAATTTTTCAGATCCTGTCAATCTTTTAATGGTATAATTTACAGTAGAGGATGAGAATTTCCAAATCCTTTGGTGTTAAGGCATGTTATTCTTAATTGCTGCACTGTTTCCCTCCCTATTCTTAGCAGTGGAAAACTCAGCCTCTCTGTGATCCTCTTTTTATACTAGACCATATCACTGGAATATCGCCAGTTAGCCTTATTAGTTGTGAGATGTCCCATGTGTTTAATTAGCCTTACACAACTTTACCAGGTCTTTGTCGCTCCTGTTGCTGGCACCTGATATTTCTTTTAATATAATCATTTCTTATTTTTAAATAATAGTTTTGGAAACTGTGTTGTAAATGATTTTGTAATATGTCGCAGTATGCTTCTCTGAGTATTGTGTTTGATTGTTTGACTGTTTGACTACAGGAAGAGCTTGATTTAGTGGATTTAGTGCAGCACAGTGTGTGAACTACTATAAACAAGCCACTGGATTAATCCATTTTGACAGACCTTTTAAATATCAGGCTCCAAAGCAGATGTTAATGACTGGCTAAAAGGAGGGACTGCATTTGGGCGTGTGAAAGAGCATAGTGTGAAGGAACACTGCAGGTGTATGGAAGTGTATGGTCATATGGGTCTACCAGCAGTGGCTATAATCCCAGTCTGCAGGAAACTCTCCTCGGAATTGTGCCAGCAAAGGCATCCCCCAAATCTGGCCCAACTGACCAATCCTTTGATGTACGATTGTCTGAACATGTCTTTGGCCTACATCCAGATGGAAGGTATTCTTAGTGATCATAGAGGCATTACACACTTTTAGGTCCGGTTCTTGTCTGTTAAGATATGTTCTCTTTACAGGAAGTGTTTAATTTGGGGTCATTTAGCAAATCTACCTATCTATCTATCTATCTATCTATCTATCTATCTATCTATCTATCTATCTATCTATCTATCTATCTATCTATCTATCTACCTAGTAACTGATTTATCTATTTGTCTGTTTGTCTTTCTATCTATCTCTGTCTGTCTGTTAATCTCTCTACTCAGTATTTTAGATCGCACAGATAATGGGCCGATATTCAGACTATTTCCTATTTATTTTTAATCATCTTTTCTTTGTTTTCTTTTTTTGGAAACATTTACAGCTGAAGGATATCAAACCCGTATTTTGGACAGATACAGTTCCTCAGACTGACCAGTATGTGCTGCTTTGACATATTTTAGTGGATACAGATGATCAGAAAAAGTATATATATATATATATGTACATATATATGTATATATATATATATATATATATATATATATATATATATATATATATATATATATATATATATATATATATATATATATATTATTGTTGTTTTCTTTCTTTTTTGTTTGTTTGTTTTGTACATAGTGGACATGTCATTGTTGAAGAGCTGTTGCCGGTTGTAGAAATGTTGTTACATGTTTATTTTTTTGTCAGCTTTGGAGCCAGCTGCAGGTAAACAGTCCTGATTTAGGAGTCTGTGTCTGATGATCCTGATGTGTGTTGGGAGCATGTATGTGAGCGGTATGTGTGCTTGGGTCTTACTTTGACGGGTAGAGAGGAGGTGAATACTGGTGTGCAGGTCGAGGGCTGAAGCCGCTGCTGGTTATAACTGCACATAAAAATAAGATTAGGAGTGGTATCAGTTTAGATCAGTAAATCACTCCGACTCCGCTGAGATGCTGCAGGAAAAGGAAACATGTGTCATTTATCATCTCCTTCACTCTGATATATTCTTTACTGGATCCGAATGCTGTAAAAGAAAACCCGCATCCTGGACATCTTCCACCCGCAGAGCGCCTGCCAGACACATGCACACACATTTGTTTCTGTGAACTGTGGAGACGTTCCATAGACTCCCATTCATTTCCTGGAGACATACCTACACTAGGGTTAACTAGAACTACTACTATCCCAACCTTAACCATACCCTAACCTTGGCCTTAAGCTTAACCTCACCTAACCCTAACCCTAACCTTAACCTTAACCCTAACCTTAACCTTACCTAACCTTGGCCTTAACCTTACCTAAACCTAACCCTAACCTTAAGCTCACCTAACCCTAACCCTAACCTTAACCTTACCTAACCTTGGCCTTAACCTTAACCTCACCTAACCCTAACCCTAACCCTAACCCTAACCTTAACCTTACCTAAACCTAACCCTAACCTTAACCTTACCTAACCTTGGCCTTAACCTTAACCTCACCTAACCCTAACCCTAACCCTAACCCTAACCTTAACCTTACCTAAACCTTGGCCTTAACCTTAACCTCACCTAACCCTAACCTTAACCTTAAGCTCACCTAACCCTAACCTTAACCTTATCTAACCTTGGCCTTAACCTTAACCTCACCTAACCCTAACCCTAACCCTAACCCTAACCTTAACCTTACCTAAACCTAACCCTAACCTTAACCTTACCTAACCTTGGCCTTAACCTTAACCTCAACCTCACCTAACCCTAACCCTAACCTTAACCTTACCTAACCTTGGCCTTAACCTTAACCTTAACCTTAACCTCACCTAACCCTAACCCTAACCCTAACCCTAACCTTAACCTTAACCTTACCTAAACCTAAACCTAACCCTAACCTTAAGCTCACCTAACCCTAACCTTAACCTTACCTAACCTTGGCCTTAACCTTAACCTCACCTAAACCTAACCCTAACCTTAACCTTACCTAAACCTAACCCTAACCCTAACCTTAAGCTCACCTAACCTTAACCTTACCTAACCTTGGCCTTAACCTTAACCTCACCTAACCCTAACCCTAACCTTAACCTTACCTAAACCTAACCCTAACCTTAAGTTTGATCTCTAACTTCAACCTTAACATAACCATAAACTTGAACCTAACCATAATCCTACCCTTACCTTGGCCTTAACCTCACCTAAAGCTCAATTAAACCTAACCCTAACCTTATGTTTGATATTAACCTATCTCTAACTCCAACCTTAACAAAACCATAAACCTGAACCTAACCTTAATCCTACCCTTATGCTAACCTTAACTAGAACTACTACTATCCTAACCATAACCGTACCCAAATTTGGCCTTAACCTAGCCCTAGTCCTAACCCGTAACCCTAAACCTCAACCCTAAACCTAACCCTAACCTTAACCTTAACCTTACGTAATCCTAACCCTAACCTTGACCTTACCTAAACCTAAGCCTAAGCCTAAGACTGAGACCTAAGACTAAACATAAACCTTAACTATAACCTAACCTTAATCCTACTCCCATGCTAAATGTAACTAGAACTACTACTATCCTAACCTTAACCATACCCTAACCTTGGTCTTAACCTTAACTCTAACCTAAACCTAAGCCTAAACGTACTCTAACCTTAACCATGACCTCACCTTGACCATAACCTAACTCGAACTCCAACCTTAACTCTAACCTTACCTAAACCTTAACATCTACTAGCCTTAACCTAAACATACTCTTAACCCGACCTTAACCTTACACACACGCACACACGCACGCACATACACACACGCACACACGCACGCACGCATGCACTCACGCACACACGCACACACACACTTCTCTGACTGACAGTTCAGAGTTTTTCTCTGCTGTGCAGCAGCTGGACCTCATTCGGTAAGAGAACAGGAAAAATAACAGGAACTGCCCACTAATCTAACATCCACTCACATCAAAGACCAGCCCCTGCCAGCTCTCCTCACATCACTCCTCCTCTCCCCTCTTCTTCTCCTTCTCTCATCTCACCTTCTCTACACTCCCCTCTGCTTCTTCTCTATTCCTCTCTTCACCTTTAATCATCTCCCCTTTTCTACTCTCCCCTCTGCTTCTTCTCTATTCCTTTCTTCACCTTCTGTCATCTCCCCTCGTCTTCTCTGTTTCTCTCTTCTCCTTCTCTCATCTCACCTTCTCTACACTCCCCTCTGCTTCTTTTCTATTCCCTTCTTCTTCTTCTCTCATCTCCCCTTTTCTACTCTCCCCTCTCCTCGCCTTCTCTATTCCTCTCTTCTCCTTCTCTCATCTCACCTTCTCTACACTCCCCTCTCCTCGTCTTCTCTATTCCTCTCTTCTCCTTCTCTCATCTCCCCTTTTCTACTCTCCCCTCTCCTCGTCTTCTCTATTCCTCTCTTCACCTTCTCTCATTTCCTCTCTTCCACTCTCTCTTCTTCTCCTTCTCTCATCTCACCTTCTCTACACTCCTCTCCTCTTCTCCATTTCTCATCTCCCCTCTCCTACTCTCTACTCTCCTCTTCTTCTCTATTCCACTTTTCTCCTGCTCTCATCTCCCCTCCTCTAGTCTCTCCTCCCCTCTTCTCCTTTATTCCTCTCTTCTCCTGCTCTTATCTCCCCTCTTCTTCTCTCTCCTCCTCTTTTCTTCTCCTTCTCAATTCTCACCTTCTCTACACTCTCCTCCCCTCTTCTCCGTCTCTCCTCTTCCATCCTCTAATCTTACCTTCCCTCTTCTCCTCCTCCTCTCTTTTCCCCCTCTACTCTTTTCTTCCCTCATCTTCTCTACTCCTGTTTTCTTTTCCCTCCTCTTGTCTCTTCACTACTCACGTCTTTTTTCTCCTCTTTTTTCCTCTACGTGTTTCTCACGTCTCTTCTTCTCCTCTCTCCTCTTTAAATGAATCCTTTTAATAAAGGCGTTTCCGAGCTACTCTATGAAAGCTGTCCCTCCCCACGGAGAGACGGATGGGTTTAGAAAGTCTTCTAATAGACACACATATGAAAGCATGCAAACTTGTCTCTCTCCATTTCTCACAGCCACACACATTTCCTCTCTCACTCTATTGAGACATCAGGCCCTTCTGTCAGCTGGAGCCTGGGCCTCAGCTCTCCCTGCAGGGGGGCCAAATGTTTGGAGAATTTCTGAATCTCTGTATGTGTGTGTGTGTGTGTGAGTGTGTGTATGAGTGTATGTGTGTGTGTGTTGCGAGTGTGTGTGTGTGTGTGTGTGAGTAAGAGAGAGTGTATGCATGTGTGTATGTGTGTTGTGAGCGTGTGTGTGTGAGTGTGTGTATGCGTGTGTGTATGTGTGTGTTGCGAGCGCGTGTGAGTGTGTGTATGTGTATGTGTGTGAGTAAGAGAGAGAGTGTATGTGTGTGTGTGGTGTGTGTGTGTGTATGTGTGTGAGTAAGAGAGAGAGTGTATGTGTGTGTTGCAAGCGCGTGTGTGAGTGTGTGTGTGTGTGTGTGTGTGTGAGAGTAAGAGAGAGAGTGTATGTGTGTGTGTGTGTGTGTGTTGCGAGCGCGCGCGCGTGTGTGTGTGTTGCGAGCGCGTGTGAGTGTGTGTGTGTTGTGAGCGCGTGTGTGTGTGTGTGTGAGAGAGTGTATGTGTGTGTGTGGTGTGTATGTGTGTGTTGCGAGCGCGCGCGTGTGTGTGTGTGTTGCGAGCGCGCGCGTGTGTTTGTGTTGCGAGCGTGTGTGAGTGTGTGTATGCGTGTGTGTATGTGTGTGTTGTGAGCGCGTGTGAGTGTGTGTATGTGTGTGTGTGTGAGTAAGAGAGAGTGTGTGAGTGTGTGTGGTGTGTATGCGTGTGTGTGTGTGTGTGTGCGTGTGTGTGTGTGACTAAGAGAGAGAGTGTATGTGTGTGTGTGTGTGAGTAAGAGAGAGTGTATGCGTGTGTGTATGTGTTGTGAGCGTGTGTGTGAGTGTGTGTATGCGTGTGTGTATGTGTGTGTTGCGAGCTCGTGTGTGTGCGTGAGTGTGTGTGTGTGTTGCGAGCGTGTGTGTGTGTGTGAGTAAGAGAGAGAGTGTATGTGTGTGTGTGGTGTGTGTGTGGTGTGTATGCGTGTGTGTTGCGAGTGTGTGTGTGTGTGTGAGTAAGAGAGAGAGTGTATGTGTGTGTGTGGTGTGTGTGTGGTGTGTATGCGTGTGTGTTGCGAGCGTGTGTGTGTGTGAGTAAGAGAGAGAGTGTATGTGTGTGTGTGGTGTGTGAGTGGTGTGTATGCGTGTGTGTTGCGAGCGCGTGTGTGTGTGTGAGTAAGAGAGAGAGTGTATGTGTGTGTGTGGTGTGTGTGTGGTGTGTATGCGTGTGTGTTGCGAGCGTGTGTGTGTGTGTGAGTAAGAGAGAGAGTGTATGTGTGTGTGTGGTGTGTATGTGTGTGTGTGTGAGTAAGAGAGAGTGTGTGAGTGTGTGTGGTGTGTATGCGCGTGTGTGTATGTGTGTGTTGCGAGCTCGTGTGTGTGTGTGTGAGTAAGAGAGAGAGTGTATGTGTGGTGTGTGTGTGGTGTGTATGCGTGTGTGTGTGTTGCGAGCGCGTGTGTAATGGGGCTAAATAAAGAGTCAGTGCTGTCCTGATGACGTTAACCCAAGGACAGTACAAAGATTGAGGGCTCAGAGCTTTCAGCGAGTTCTCCAGCAGAGTTACACAACGTATTCTCTGCGTGTGTGCGTGATATCGTACCTGACCCCGTGTAAGTGTCCAGCCCTGTGTCTCCTGCTGTGCTGACGGCTTCACTGCTGTTCAGAGGCTCAGTCTTTACTGAGAGACATACCAAGAGGGGAAGAGAGAGAGAGAGAGAGAGAGAGAGGGAGAGAGAGAGGGAGAGAGATATTGGGGTTAATAGTTATTTTTTAACCATTAGGTATAAAAACACATTTTAAAATTAAACATAGATAGATAGATAGATAGATAGATAGATAGATAGATAGATAGATAGATAGATAGATAGATAGATAGATAGATAGAAAGCATAAGAGCAGAAGCAAAAAAAGAAAGATGTGAGAAACACTGGCTTTGAGAAGAAGGCAGAAAGAGATACAGGGGGAGAAGAGAGAAAAAAGGAAAGAGGGAAAGAAGAAAAATAAAGTTGTTGAGTGAGAGAAAAGAAAGAGAAGATGGAAAGAGGAAGAGAAAAAGAGAAAATAGAAATAGGGGACACTTATAGGATAGAGATGGAGAGAGACAGAAAAGAGTAATTCAATCAGAAAGAAAAAGGAGAAAAAAAAGGAAGGAGATGGAAAAGTCAGGAGAAAGAAGATGAAAGAGAAAAAAGACAGAGCGAGACAAGGCGAGGTAAAAGGAGATAAAGAAAAGCTGGTGAGGAGTGAGAAGAGAAACAAAAAGAAGAAAGAGAGGGAATGACAAAGAGATGGATAAAAAGAAAAAGAAGAGGAAGTGACAGACAGGAGATAGGGAAAGAAAAAGGAGAAAGAAAAAAATGGAGGAGGACAGAAAGAAAAAACAGAAGAGAGAGAGAAAGAGAGAGAGAGAGAGAGAGAGAGAGAGAGGGAAAGAAAACAATTCAAAGCACGAGCTGCAACAGGAGAGCTGTTAGAGGCTAGAGGCGGGAGAAGCAACACACAGCAGACTCTAAACAGATCATAGTAACTGGCTGACGTGTTCAGTCAGCGGTGTTCCTCCGCAGCACAGCACACACTAACACCACACACACCCGAGGATCATGATCACGTATGTTCACTCCACACACACATGCAGTATACCATAGTCCTTCGTACTTGAGGCAGTGGGCGGAGTGCTGCAGCCCAGCAGCCAATCAGCCGTGTTTAGAATTGTCATGTTCTCTCCTGAGGGAGGGGGCGGAGTCAGTGACATCATGGACCACATTATCCACAAACTCACCAAGTTTTCAAGAACAACAGTGTATTAAGGTAAAGTGGCACTCCAATGAAAACGGCGAGCATAGCTACATCTGACGCTCTTACCCAGCTCTTACAGACAGTACCACTTCACGGTTTAATGTCTAGCCCTTCTGATGTATTTATG
>JAMWET010001187.1:237500-242500 GCA_024036415.1 Prochilodus magdalenae
TGCACAATTGGGTTCATATCTAGGGAGCTAGGGGGTCAGGGTAGCACTTGGAAGTCCTAGTCATGTTCTTCAGAATAATGTCCGGCATTTTTAGCAGTGTGAAATGTCTTGGTCGAAGATCCCTCCTGCCCCGGAGTCGGCAATCAGCATAGGTGTATGTGATCTGCAAGGATGGATTCATACCCAAAACACGGATGAGTGGGCCCAGAGAATGAAGAAACACATGACTTCCTTCGTGAGCTATGCAGTGCCACCTTCAAAAGTAGGAACTGGTCATAATAATGTGACTCGACTGTGTATTTTAGCATGTTTTAATATTGCTACTTCTATCAAAGCCAACAAAATAATCTTTAACGTTGCTCTAACATATCGGAAAGAGCAGAGCTCAAAATGTGACCTGTGCAAAAGAGTTTTGATTCTTTATTATTGGATTACTATTTAGTCCAGTATATTAATATCAATATATTCACAAATACAAAAACAGAAATGTGTTATTTTGTAGATAAATGAGAAAGTAAATTTAAAATAATAATTGCCCAAAATGGTTTAAAAATTGCTTGGAAAAATGTCTGGTTCCATTGACTTACATTAAAGTTAAATCAGGTTTATGCCCTCTCTTGTACAGTCGTGCTTTCTGGGGCTACTTGGTTTCTTTGGAAACAACAAAACACATCTTATATAGTTAATCGAGCAAGCGATTAAGTGAGCAGCCAGCAGTATTTTTTTCCTATTCACAGTATTTTTGGAACAGTAAAAGTGCATTTTTATAGATTTCTACATTATACGCTATGTTCCACTACACTAGTTATACCCGTCCATACCTGCAGTGTCCAGCTCCCTGCCCAAGTAATTCAATTCAGTTAAACTTTATTGCCATTATACCAATTCCGGGTTGTACAGTATAACGAAACACAGTCAGGCTCCTTCTCCAGTGCAGTTACGAAATATATGTGTATATATATATATATACAGGGGTTGGACAATGAAACTGAAACACCTGGTTTTAGACCACAATCATTTATTAGTATGGTGTAGGGCCTCCTTTTGCGGCCAATACAGCGTCAGTTCATCTTGGGAATGACATATACGAGTCCTGCACAGTGGTCAGAGGGAGTTTAAGCCATTCTTCTTGCAGGATAGTGGCCAGGTCACTACGTGATGCTGGTGGAGGTTCGTCCTTCTTGGTGGTATGCTGACATTACCCTGGATACCGTGGCTCTTGATACATCACAAAGACTTGCTGTCTTGGTCACAGATGCGCCAGCAAGACGTGCACCAACAGTTTGTCCTCTTTTGAACTCTGGTATGTCACCCATAATGCTGTGTGCATTGCAGTATTTTGAGCAGAACTGTGCTCTTACCTGCTAACTGAACCTTCACACTCTGCTCTTACTGGTGCAATGTGCAATTAATGAAGATTGGCCACCAGGCTGGTCCAATTTAGCCATGAGACCTCCCACACTAAAAGGACAGGTGTTTCAGTTTCATTGTCCAACCCCTGATATATATATATATTATATATATATATATATATATATAATGTGTGCAAACAGTACAGTATGTGTACAGGACATTTGCAAGGAGTAAGAGTAGTATCAGTAAGTATGTGGTTGTAAACAGTATAGATATATAACGTGTACACTGCAGGTGGAAGAATAGCAGCTTAGATGTTCAGGTAACAGGCAAATTGCCTAGCACAGGTGTACAGTATAGATAAATAAATATAGATAAATAAGTACACAGCTGAGATGTTCAGGCATAAAGGTTTCTCCGCAGCCAGAGTCTTAGTCCGCACCAAGAAGTCCGCGCACATCACCCCCATCCTTCTTCAGCTGCACCGGCTACCAGTTACAGAGCGTATCCACTATAAGATCCTGCTCCTGACCTTTAAAGCTCTGCACGGACTAGCACCCACCTATCTGTCAGCCCTCCTACATCCTTACGTCCCATCACGTAAGCTAAGGTCTTCTGACTCTGGTCACCTAGGTGTACCTAGGTCCAGGCTTTCCTCTATGGGGGCAGGTTGTTTAGTGTTGTTGCCCCCTACACTCTGGAACTCCCTACCTTCATCTATACGCACCTCACCCTCTCTTTCCGTCTTCAGAACTCACTTAAAACTTATCTTTTCTCTAAACATTTTCATTCTTCATGATTTTTGTTTGTTTGTTTTGTTTATTTTGTGTTTATAAAGCGTCCTTGGGTTTGTGAAAGGTGCTATAGAAGTGTAACCCATTATTATTATTATTATTATTATTATTATTAAGTTAAAGTGCAGAGCAAACAGTACTGTGAGGTAGGTGAGCCCAGTGTGTCCTGGGGGATCCTGGCTAGAAATCAGTGTCTCTAGTGGGATCAGTGTCTTTAGTGGAACCAACCCACCAAAGCCCCTCACACTACACCAGTAAAAGCTCTTGCCCTTGATAAATGCGTTAACATAATGCAATGTGATTATGTACCTGATACTGATTCGGATATGAACACTGATCTGCCATAACATTAAAACCACCTCCTTGGTTCTACACTCTTTGTTTCAGCAGCTCTACTTACCATATAGGAGCACTTAGTAGTTCTACAGTTACAGACTGCAGCGCGTCTGTTTCTCTGTATACTTTACTACCCTGTTCATTAATGGTCAGAACACCCACAAGACCACCACAGAGCAGGTGTTGGATGTCCTTCTCAGTACTGCAGTGTCACTGATGTGGTGGTGGTGTAGTGGTAGTGTGTGCTGGTCTGCAGTGGTGCTGACCCCTCACCACCACCAACCAAAACTATCCAGCCAACAGCGTCCTGTGAGCAGTACCCAGTGACCAGCGATGCAGCACTGCTGTGTCTGATCCACTCACACCAGCACAACACACACTACCACTCCACCATCACGTCAGCGTCACTGCAGTGCTGAGATTGATCCACCCCCGACACATTTCTTGCTCTGTGGTGGTCCTGTGGGGGTCCTGACCATTGAAGAATAAGGTGAAAGAGGTTTAACAAAGTATGTAGAGAAACTGATGGACAACAGATGGACGATGGTCTGTAACTGTAGAGCTACAACATGCTTCTATATGGTGGAATTCTTAAACGAGTGTAGAAACAAGAAGGTGGTTTAATGTTATGTCTGATCAGAGTGCACTTTGGATGAGAATCAGGAGTGGAAAAATTGGATCGGTGTAACCCTGATGCAGACTAAGAGTCTCTGAGGTTTTGGGGTTACAGTGAACTGAATAATGTACTGGATAAACTTCCTAATCTATTCCTTACCACATCACAACATACACGGACTGTAGCAGGAAAACCCTGCCAAGAGTCCAGCTAGGGCCTACAGTCTTACAGGCAAATGACCAGAACCCTTTATTTTCGAGACCAGCATGAGTTCAGAGGGGTGTCCAATCCAGTCAGATCCTTTGTTTGAATGTTTTTCAGAATATCTTTGAGTTCCCATTCATTCCAATGGGAAAATGCCTTAAACGATGTTATGTACTGTAAATTGTATGTCCATAAAACTGTGTGCAAGCATGGAATTCCTAATCAAATCACTGCTACGCAATGCCCAATGACTGGAAAAAATTGCATCAAGGATATGCACAATGAGGGATCCTTTTATTTCACACTATGTCAGTCACTGCACAAATGTGGTTTTATATTTCTGTATTCCTCACACAGTCCAAAGACATGTAGTCAGGTGAACTGGAGATGCTAAATAGCCCCTCTAGGTGTGAGTGAACGTGTATGTCTACATGTCTGCCCTGTGAGGACTGGTGGCCTGTCCAGTGTTCCCTGCCTTCCGCTCATTTAAGTGCCAGGATAGGCTCCAACACCCCGGGACTCAGAAAGGTTAGCAGCTTAGAAGATGAATGAATGTTTATTGCATACAACTACCCTAAAATGTCTCAGATGGGCTTATTAGGTTTATTGCTTCCTCCCTTAGTAGTACACATACGGTTCAAGCTCAAATAAACAAACATTACACCAGCATTACACAGTACTATGCATTTTCACAAGACCCAGTCGTGTGTCTCAATGAATATGTCTCACATTTATTTTCTTCAACCAGACAGATGAAAATTCTGTATGCAATGTGGATGTATAAACATATAACTGTGTTTGGAGAACACCTGTTCCAATAGGTGCAACTATTGTGCAATACCTGAGACATCTACAGCATTCACTCTTATCCAGAGCGACATACAAGACTAACTACATTACAGGTGGACCAGTGTGGTGTTAGGAGTCTTGCCCAAGGACTCTTATTGGTGTAGCACAACATAGTCACCCAGACTGGGAATCGAACCCCAATCTCCCACATGGTGTGGTATCTCAATGACAAGTGGTCTTATCCATTGCGCCACACCAACGGGCGTCTTTGATAGTTGTAATGTCCACACCACACAGTATGGCGCTGTACACCATGACACATAATAGTTAAGCCTCACTGAAGGACCTAAGAAGACATTCATAAAGTTGGTTTCACGTCCATCTGTGTCTTACCTCCGGTTCCATTGGTGGAGATGTTGTTAGTGAGGAGGCTCTTGTCCAGTTTGGAGCTGCTGTCGTTGCTGCTGGTGACTGTGTGCTGAGGGCTTGTTAACTCCTGCATCTCCAAAGACCTGCACACAAGCGAGAGACTGCTGTGAAAAAATAAACAGGCTACAAAAACAACGTAGAAATGAAAAGTAATGGAAAAGCAGAGAAAGAGAGGGCAGTGATGAAGAACAGGACTCAAAAAGAGTGGATATATAACTGTACTAGTTTACTAATATTCACTGCAAGAAAAGACCACATGGGCCATATCTATGACGACAAGCCATAACTTTAAAACCACCTCCTTGTTTTTACACTCATTCTCCATTTTATCAGCTCCTGTTGCCATATACAGTTTAGTGCCTGACTGACTGTCGTCCATCTGTTTTTCTGTATACTGTATTAGCCTCCTTTCACCCTGTTCCTCAATGGTCAGGACCCCCAAAGGACCACCACAAAGAAGGTGTTATGTGGGTGATGGG
>JAMWET010001187.1:247500-260000 GCA_024036415.1 Prochilodus magdalenae
ACGTTATCCCCATTTGATCCACTCACACCATCGCACACTAAAACACCACCACCAAGTCAGGGTCACTGGAGTGCTGAGAATGATCCACCACCCACATAATGCCTGCTCTGTGGTGGTCCTGTGGGGGTCCTGACCACTGTAGAACAGGGTAACGACGTACACAGAGAAACAGATGGACTACAGTCTGTAGCTGTAGGTGATCCTATGTAGTCAGTGGAGCTGATAAAAAAATTAAGAGTGTAGATACACCGAGGTGGTCATAATGTTACGTCTGATCAGTGTGTATATATACATATCTGTATATGTTTGTGAAGGTAAAAGGGTTAATGGTTCTTTTAGATGGGGGCAATATGGGATAATCATTATATCATGATACATGAACATTTCCACTATATGTATAATGGTGGTATTGTGTTAGTGAGTGGATCAGACACAGCAGTGCTGCTGGAGCGGATCGGATTATTGGGATAACAAAGAACAAAGTAAACAGTGAATCAGACAGACTACAGTTCGTAACTGTGGAACTAGACAGTGCTCCTATATGATAAGCAGTATTGATAAAATGAGGTGGCGCTCATCGCAGTCAGTAGAGTGGGTTTGGCCCTCTGCCAGTCTGTAGCTGTGTTGTCCTGTGTGTTTGCTGCCTGACCTTGTTCTTATGAACCAGACGCTCACTGTATCCGCCAGTAAACCTAGAACCCAACCTTCTGTTCCTCACTAAGAACCTGCTGTATGTGGAGATGCAGATTTCAGAAGTTTCCAATGATCTATCTATAGATCAATTTGATTGCAGATAAAAGTATGAAATATGTCTATACATTATCATTCTGTCCCTGTACAACTCCATTAAAGTCTCCATTAAAGGTGGTCAAGAGTGAGGCAACCATCTAAGTGCCCATCACTGGCCCAACCCTGGTGTTACTGTGTAACTGAACGAGGCACTCTTTACACACTTTTTGAAGGACTGTTAATGGGCTCCATTTAACACATTGGGTGAAAAATAAATGAAGCTTCTATATACAGCTACATAATACATAATATACAGCTTCTGCAAACTGTATATCAAAGTTTAACATAATGAATCCGTATGTCCAATAGGTTAAACCCAGCAAATCGATAGAGACTTGCAGAAAATCATATTTCCGCTTGTTCCCTGTAAAGGACATATGACCTGTTTTCATTTTAAAAAATCAACAAAAACGTGTCATTTGACCAGGAGTGCTCAAACGTTCACATACAACTGTATGTTTATGTGCTACTTCCAGAAACTCGGGATCAATTACACCTGAACACACACACACACACACACACACACAGACACACACACACACACACACACACACACACACACACACACACACACACACACACACACACACACACACACAGACACACACACACAGACACACCAACACATACACCCACACACACACACACACAGACAGACACACACACACACACACACACACACACACACACACACACACGCACACACACACACACACACACACACACACACTTGTTCTGAGCTCGGATTATTACGGTTATCACCACTGTAACTTCATCCCTGTCCTTTCATGCTTTCATGTAAAACACATTGTTACACCCACCTCCATATCTACGCGCACACACACACACACACACACATCTCAGAAAGCCCCGGGGAGGTGTAAGACTATCTCTCGCGTCTCCTCCCAGAAATACTCCTTTCTACAGGTCAGAAAAGAGCTAAAAAATGAAGAAGAGAGGAGAAAAAAAGAAGAGACACACCCCACACACATACACCCCACCCTACACATACACACATATATCGTCTGTGCCTTCCAGGTGACGCGCTACATTGTCTAAAAACCACTTCAGGCCGGCAGCACATTAGAGATGAACACTAAAATTAGATCTCTCTCTCTCTCTCTTTCAGTCTCTCTCTCTCTCTTTCCGTCTCTATCTCTCTCTCTCACGCACAACATTCTAGGTACTGACTTCTGAACGTTCCGAGGTCCTTCTCTGCATTTCCACACACACAAAAAAATTCTCTCCTCCAGTTTACTGTGTTCTGGGAATACGTGCTTTATTATAACCAGGAGTGAAAAAGTCACTGAGTAACTGCACTTCATTACTGTCAGTGGTGATTCTAGAGTCTGATGGGGCCCTAAGCAAGTATCCACAGGGAGCTCCTCCAACCAGCATTAATCACCATCATTAATTAATTAATTAATTAATTCATTCATTCATTCATTCATTCATTCATGCTATTCATTGAGGGGAAGGCAGGAAACTTCTAAGCCGCCAATCCATCACAGGGCAAAAAACCATATAATCAACATTCACACACACACACACACACACACACACAGACACACACACGCACACACACACAGACACACACACACAGACACACACACGCACACACACACACACACACACACACATACACCCACACACACACACACACACACACACAGACGCACACACGCACACACACACAGACACACACACACGCACACACACACACTCAGACCTCGGGGACAATTTAGCATCTCCAGTTCACCTGACTGCATGTCTCTGGACCCATGTGGGGTCCCATGTGGACATGGGGAGAAGATGCAAACACCAGTCCATCAGAGCATCATGTTTTAAATAATGTGACCCCAACAAAACAACCATTGCACAATGCATAGCACTATTGTTATCCGATAGTATATTCTTCTTCCTCTCCTTTTTCTTCTTCTTCTTCCTCCTCCCCTTCTTAGTCTTGATATGCATATGCACTAACTTGTCCTGCTCGTATTGTCACCATTCCAACTCCATAATATTCAGTCTGATCAGGAATGGTGTGCTTGCATACATCTTAATAATCTGACATAAAAAATTTCGTTCGATTTCTGAATTTTTTCCTATTAGGAATAAATGGGATGACAAACTGCACGCCCATCTACGGTACTTTTGTTGACCGACACCGATTCACATATGCTGTCTGCTACCAGACCTCGGAGGATAAATTCAGTGTTGGTCTGACCCACACTCATCTGTTTGTCTTTTGTTCCCCATCAATAGTTCCTCCCATAGAGTCTCCTTCATTTTCATCCCCATTAAAAACCTATTGATTCCTTTAACCAGCTGCCAAACTGCCTGTGCTCACCCAGAACAGTTCCTCAAACTCTAATCCACAGTCATACTGACCCGCACTCCTCTATGTGTCATATATTCATCCCTTGTTCCTCCCATAGAATTCCTTTCATTTTGCAATTACTCTGGACCTTTTTAATGAAATGCACTTTTCTAGTTCAAAGATTTACACGTACCCTGTCAAGATACTGGTCCGTTGGTGCTAAGGGTGTGCTAGGTGGTTGTTATGATATCCTACATGGTTAATAGGGTGCTAGTAATGTGCCTCTAGCATCATAACATTTCCAGCCAGACTGAGCATCCTGAAGCTGGAAAGGCTGATATCTCTAAACCTCCTAAATGGTTAGCAGAAGAAGAGAAACAAGACGAAGAATATTCCACTGATGTAATTCATAGTATTCTGCTGACATCAGGCAATCTACCATTTTGGCAGCACAGTTGGGGTTTATTATGTGATAACAGAGCCATAACCGATCCTGCAACGACAGTGAAGCACTTTTGTTTCAGTATCATCAGTTTAAATCTATTTTCTAAAGCATATTTACCGAAGCACACATATTTTATTTGTTGCTGTAGTGTTTACCAATGTCAACTGAATCTTACAAGCTGAGATTTCCCGGTGCATTATTACTGCATCCCACACCACATAGTAGCACCCTAAACAATATACATATAACAGTGAATATACCTTTAGAAGTGCACTGTTTAGTGTAGTAGGTAAAAATAGAAGGAGTAAATAGGCATTTAGCTTCTATAATATCTCACATATCGGAATTCTACCTCTGTAGGAAGTGTGCAGGTTGTACGGATCCAGCTAATCCACTCGTTTAGTTTTCGAAGACTACATTTAAAGTGTATCTCCAGGTTTTTTTCTTCATCCACCCATAGCGTTGTAGCAGCAGGTGAGCGAGATGAGCAGTACTGCGGAGCAGGTGAAGCTGTTGCTCGCCTTCCAAAGTGACGTTAGGGTCTTCTGAATGGTGCAACGCAATACTGAGAATTGCTTCGTATTGTGAAATCAGCAACTATGCAAATCAATCGTTGGCCCAGTGCCAACATTTATTGACCTCTAAACTGAGAAATGTTTTTATTGTTTTGTTTTTACTAAATATGATTTTTTTAAACTTTCATTCAAGTGCAATTTTGGCTCAGATCTTCCAAATTTAACGGAGTGGGATAATGAGATAACGGCATAGTGTCTCATAGTGTCTCATTCACTCGAGCACACTCCTAAACGTTTCTTCAAAGGTTCTTAGACGCAGACAAAGCTAGAACCTCTGTTTGTCTGCGTAGATGGCTGTTTTACATGGTGAAAAGGTTCTTCATATTGACGTAGGATGTGTTCTATATGGTTCTACATAGAACCTTTTTGATGGTTCTGTGTAGCACCAAAAAGGGCTCTACTATTCCTACAGTGCTAAGCTTGTAACTGTGCATTGTGTGAACAGCTCATGGTCCAATAGAACTGGTCCAGAGCTGGGGTCCACTCAAAGGTCGGAAAATGTTTTGCGTCTGTTGTGAAGGTTTAGTCCCGACAGCGACGCCGAGTCTTCTATCGCTATGACCTCCCTGTGCCCACGTCTTAGGTCACTCCGTTTCCATAGCAACATGATGTGCGTGCCTACAGTGGTATATTCCGCCAGGGGGAAAGAGGACAGAGAGAGAAACTGGACACCACAGCAAGCCAGACACACCTACGCAGCATTAGAGAGAGACTGTGTGTGTGTGTGTGTGTGTGCATATGTGTTTGTGTGTTTCAGTGTGCGAGTGTGTGTTTGTATGGCTGTGTGTGAAAGTGTGTGCGCGTGTGTGTATGCGTGTTACAGTATAAACTGAAACTTTATATAAAAAAGCACTCTAGCATTAAAGTGCCCCTTTCCCCTCTGATTGGAACGGACAAAAAAAAAGGCGCTTAATTATTCATGAGGCCTTGTGCTTGTGTCAGCGGCTCGTTAATTATTTAAATTAATCTCATTAACCAGGGGCCGGGTTTCAGCAGCATTTAATTAAATGATGAATTGCTTCCCAGATGTCGACGTGCTTGTTAAATAATGTGCTCGGTCTGGACCCAAAGTGTCCTTTCAGGCCTTCACCCAAAACCAAGCACGCACGCACACTTGGAGTGGCCTCGTCTGAGAGCTCTGGAGGAAATAAGACCTGTCGCTGTGAAGAGGTCCACTGAGGCTGTCACGGTTACTCAATTCAGCTCTGTCATTAAATAAATAAATAAATAAATAAATAAAAAGTCTGCACACATTTCAAATCCTCTGTAAATCAGCAATGATTAGTTGTCAGGTACTGTATATTTAAAATGTCCCTTTGTATAAAATGTCCTCTTGTGTAGTCAGCATGTGTGTGTATATACACACTAACTCATTCTCTAAGGGGCTTTATCCTTCTTGGTCGTGGGAGTGCTGGACCCACTCTTAGCACTCACTGGGCGGAAGGCACGAAGCACCCTGTTCAGGCTCCGAAATGTTGACTGGTATAGCCAATATTTATTGAGCGCATGAGCCAACGCAACATAAGCTAACTGCATGGAGTTGTAGTTGTAGTTGTTGTGGTTAGTGTAGCTCAGCGGGTAACACTGCTACCCAGAGTGCCATCTCTACATGTGGCAGACTGGGGTTCAAATCCTGGTCTAGGTGATTAGGCTGTGCTACACTAATAAGAGTCCTTGGGCAAGACTCCTAACACTACACTGGCCCACCTGTAATATGATTAACGTTGTAAGTCGCTCTGGATAAGAGCATCAGCTACATAATGTAAATGGAGTTGTAGAGGTCCCTAATGGTGTCCTGTGATAACCCATCCCATGCAGCTTGAATATTTTCAGATGGTGCGGTGGAGGTGGAGTGACACCAGGCCTTCAGGACGTGTCTCACGTGACAACAAACTGTTCCTTGTGGTGCTGACCACGGTGCCGCCACACACGGATTCATTGGTCGTCTCCACCAAGTCCCTCCATGACAGTCTGGCATGACACCTTTGCAGACGTGGTGTTAAGGGCAGTGGTCCTACGGTCTTCGTGCATGTAGTCCTGCGTCGTGCAGCCAATGGTGTGGACACTAACAGGATTGCTTGGTGAATGTCCGCAATCGTGGCTGTTGAAAACTTGATGATTGTGGTAGTTGAATCATTCGCAATGTCTCACAACATCAGACCTGCCCACCAACTTTCATGCCTGTCGGTTGATTCTTCTGGGTGCAGCTATTCTTTTGCTGATGATGTATGTGTAATTTCAGAATTTCAGGTTTATGTCTTCACTATTGTTCTAAAAAATTAAATAATCATAGAAAATAAGGATTTTTTCTTTGAACTTTAAACCTTGATTTGTTTATTTACGTCTTTGAACCCCTATTTATCCTTTTCCCAGCAGAGTGCTCCTGACCGTTGACAGGCCGGGTATGATGTGCTGCTCGGTGGAGTGTTTTTTTAGTAAGAAGTCTTATGCTGAAATGTGTCTCACTCACACCGTGTGATGTCATGTTGTGGGGTAGTAGAGTGATGGAGTAGTTCAGGCATGATAGCCAGCCTACTTTTAGATGCTCGTCTTAAGTGCATCAGCTGTTCATAAGATTAGCACAGATGTACTTTGACAGCAAAATAAGCTAATTTGTACGACTGAGGGGCCAGGCTTATCTTAGAACAGCTCTCTCTCTCAGCACGGCTCTGCACGGTTACTTAAGGCTTAATGATTTCATGATTTGGTTCTTCGTTATATGGCAGGTTGAACGTGAGGGGACTTTACACTTTAACACTGGCAACCTCACATGGTTTTTGGTATTGTCGTTCTTTTAAAACACACTGGGAAAGTTTTATTAGTCACTTAGAGCACACAGTGCTGTTCTCCCCACTGGTAAAACACTGATAGACGTATTTCTTAATAGCCCCAAACAAATAGATTTGATTATTACAAATATATCAATAAAGTATCTATCTATCTATCTATCTATCTATCTATCTATCTATCTATCTATCTATCTATCTATCTCTCCATCCATCTATCCATCCATCCACCCGTCTGTCTATCTATCTATCTATCTATCTATCTATCTATCTATCTATCTATCTATCTATCTATCTATCTGTCCGTCCGTCCGTCCGTCCGTCCCTCCATCCGTCCGTCTGTCCGTCTATTTAACTGTCTGCCTGTCTGTCTATCTAACTGTCTGCCTGTCTGTCTATCTGTCCTTCTTCTGTCTGTCTGTCTGTCCGTCCGTCCGTCCGTCCATCTGTCTGTCTGTCTATCTGTCTGTCTGTCTGTCTTTCTTCTGTCCGTCTATCTATCTATCTATCTATCTATCTATCTATCTATCTATCTATCTATCTATCTATCTATCTATCTATCTATCTCACCTTCTTATTAGGGTCTCTCTCTCACTATCAAGTGTCTTCTCCTCATCCTCTGTGTCTCTCTCTCACTCTGGATTTATCACTCAGGTGTCTTTCCCGTACTTCCTGTTCTCCTGTGTCTCTTTCTCTCTCTGTGTCTCTCTCTAACTCAGTCTTACTTAGTGTCTCTCGCTCAGTAGCTCTCTGTCTCTGTCTCTCCTGTGAATCTCTCTCTCTCTCTCTCTCTCTCTCTCTCTCTCTCAGTACTTATGTGTGAATGATGTGCCTCTGAGTGTGTGTATGTGTGCATGTGTAATCAGACTCTCTCTGTCTCTCTCTCTCTCTCTCTCTCTCTCTCTCTCTGTGGTCTCAGCTCTGGGGCTCGGGGTGGGCCAAAGGAAAAGGCTGCGGCTAAAGTTTTTTTTCCCTTCTCCATTCTTTTCTCTGTTTCTCCTCAGCTTTCTTCTCCAAAAGCCTGTGCACATCCCCCTGGGGCACACAACACGCCACTCTTTCACTCTCTCACTCTACTTCCCCCCAGCTCTCTCTCTCTCTCTTTGTTATGGACCAGAAATCACAGGCTATGGGTGCAACGATACACAACTCACAGTGCAATGTGTGCTGTGGCTCCTGCATCGCAATACAGAACATCTTCTAACACTGATAACAATGACTGTCCGGACACACATCCTGCTGTTTAAGGTAAAGACGGATCGCTACATTAGACTGAAACGTTATCAGGCAGTTTTTCTGAAGATGTCTGTAGAGGTTTGATGGCATCCGGAATATGTCTATTGTTTACGAAAGAGCAGCTGATCAGCACAGTAAACTATGTAACTGTTACATCTCCCTTTTAGTGCCTCTCTCATTCAAGTGTCTCTCTCTTACTCAGTGTCTCTCTCATCCAAGTGTCTCTCTCTTACTCAGTGTCTCTCAGTGTCTCTCTCTTACTCAGTGTCTCTCTCATCCAAGTTTCTCTCTTTTACTCAGTGTCTCTCTCATTCAAGTGTCTCTCTCTTACTCAGGGTCTCTCTCTTACTCAGTGTCTCTCTCTTAGTGTCTCTCTCTTACTCAGTGTCTCTCTTTTACTCAGTGTCTCTCTCATCCAAGTGTCTCTCTTTTACTCAGTGTCTCTCTCTTACTCAGTGTCTCTCTCTTAGTGTCTCTCTCTTACTCAGTGTCTCTCTCATCCAAATGTCTCTCTTTTACTCAGTGTCTCTCTCATCCAAGTTTCTCTCTTTTACTCAGTGTCTCTCTCTTACTCAGTGTCTCTCTCTTAGTGTCTCTCTCTTACTCAGTGTCTCTCTCATCCAAGTGTCTCTCTTTTACTCAGTGTCTCTCTCTTACTCAGTGTCTCTCTCTTAGTGTCTCTCTCATCCAAGTGTCTCTCTTTTACTCAGTGTCTCTCTCATCCAAGTGTCTCTCTTTTACTCAGTGTCTCTGTCTTACTCAGTGTCTCTCTCTTAGTGTCTCTCTCTTACTCAGTGTCTCTCTCATCCAAGTGTCTCTCTTTTACTCAGTGTCTCTCTCATCCAAATGTCTCTCTCTTACTCAGTGTCTCTCTCATCCAAGTGTATCTCTCTTACTCAGTGTCTCTCAGTGTCTCTCTCTTACTCAGTGTCTCTCTCATCCAAGTGTCTCTCTCTTACTCAGTGTCTCTCTCTTACTCAGTGTCTCTCTCTTAGTGTCTCTCTCATCCAAGTGTCTCTCTCTTACTCAGTGTCTCTCTCATCTAAGTGTCTCTCTCTTACTCAGTGTCTCTCTCTTACTCAGTGTCTCTCTCTTAGTGTCTCTCTCTTACTCAGTGTCTCTCTCATCCAAGTGTATCTCTCTTACTCAGTGTCTCTCAGTGTCTCTCTCTTACTCAGTGTCTATCTCATCCAAGTGTCTCTCTTTTACTCAGTGTCTCTCTATTACTCAGTGTCTCTCTCTTAGTGTCTCTCTCATCCAAGTGTCTCTCTCTTAGTGTCTCTTTCTCACTCAGTGTCTCTCTCATCCAAGTGTCTCTCTCTTACTCAGTGTCTCTCAGTGTCTTTCTCTTACTCAGTGTCTCTCTCATCCAAGTGTCTCTCTCTTACTCAGTGTCTCTCTCTTACTCAGTGTCTCTCTCTTAGTGTCTCTCTCACCCAAGTGTCTCTCTCTTACTCAGTGCCTCTCTCATCCAAGTGTCTCTAACTTACTTAGTGTCTCTCTCTTAGTGTCTCTCTCATCCAAGTGTCTCTCTCTTAGTGTCTCTCTCATCCAAGTGTCTCTCTCTTACTCAATGTCTCTCTCATCCAAGTGTCTCTCTCATTCACATGTCTCTTCCCTACTCAGGGTCTCTCTCTTAGTGTTTCTCTCTTACTCAAGTGTCTCTCTCATTCAAGTGTCTCTCTCTTACTCAGGGTCTGTCTTAGTCAAGTGTCTCTCTCATTCAAGTGTCTCTCTCTTACTCAGGGTGTCTCTCTCATTCAAGTGTCTCCCTTTCATTCAAGAGTCTCTCTCACTCAAGTGTGTCTCCTACTCAAGTGTCTTTCTCTCATTCAAGTGTCTGTCTCTTACTCAGTGTCTCTCTCTTACTAAAGTGTCTCTTACTCAGTGTCTCTCTCAGGTGTCTCTTTTACCTCATTAAGAAAACCACTTTATCTACTGTGGGTCACTGGTCTGCCTCCAAGTGCTGCTGAAAAAGCCTTTGAAGTAGTGTTACCCCGGGATCAGCATGACGAAAGGGGGGGCTGGCGCTATATTTGAAGTTGGATATCGACTGCCGTCCTCCTCTGCTGGATTTTGGTGGCAAATTTGTTCCAGCTACTCACTTTTAAAAACAACCTAATGTTTGAGACCCGCTTGTGCTTTTTTCATCGTAGGGGTACAGTGTATGAGCTGGACTAGTGGAGGTGAGCTGGTTTCCCCTGACCTATTTACCTTTAGCTTCATACATAGTAACTATCAGAGTACCTGCACAAATTTAGGTTAGGGGCTTCAATAGAGTATAGTGCAGAGTTTGAACCATACACGAAAACTATAATTAGCCTTAAATCCCTAACAGCCTTAAATCCCTAACAAATGAAAGTGACAGAAAAATCAAAAATTAGGAGGGATGTCAACATATAGATTTGGCCATACAGTGTATGTAATGCAATGGCATTGTTTGTTTCAACTGATCAGCTCCAATCAGGAATTCACACCAGCATTCCTCCTGCCTCCCAGTCATAGTGTCATTAGAAGGTTGTGAGCCCAGTGTGATGAATTAAATTGCATGGTGGGCTGAGTATATTAAACATTAATATGCAGACCGCTAACACTAGTGTAAATCACTTAATTTGTTGGTTTAATGGTTCCACATCAGAATTAAATGAGCTTTTAAGCAGACCACCCTGTCAGATTCCTGTTTTCTATAGTCATGATTGTTTGGTATAGTTTTAACGAGGTGGGAAAGTCTGTTCATCATTTTAGCTGCCACTTCTTGTTCTCTCTCTGTTTTCCAGAACCCACAGTTTTTATTTGTCAAAATGATTGGATTGGACGAAAGAATCAAAAGAAAGGAAAAATGTCAAGAACAAACTCGAAATCTCCTGCCAAACACTGTCCGGCACGGCAGAACTGCAAACTTCATCATCTACATCCATCTTCTCCAGCAAGCTTCATCCATCACTGACCACAATGAAGTGCCCTGATTTTGCTTCATTCAAATGTGTTTCCACACAACTTCCTTTCGCTTGCTAACCCCAGATGTCTTCTATTAAATCTGATTTCCATGCATTCACTACATACTCCCCAATCATCCCTCTATTGGGGAAAGTATTGTTGTGGAGTTTTAAATACTACTGGACTCTATAAATAAACAGGACTCTTTTAGTTGGGCTAATTTAGCTAATACGCATTAATATACAGTATTACAGAAACGTGGAAATGATAAAGACCCTTATGAAGGTCCCATATTATGTATTTTTCTTGCATTTCATTTATTATAATGTTTGTGTGGTTTTATATTTGTGCTCTCCAGAATGTCATTTTTTTTGGCCTCCAGAGCTTCAGCAATAATCAGTAATAAATATAAGGCACTCGGGCTGAGAAAGCTGTCCAGAATACGTGTCCGAGGCTTTGCTGAATGCCTATGGGTAACCAGCACTTCACTAAAGTGGTCTAACTGGAGGTACATGGATACATCGAAAGGCATATTACATTACGGCCGGGTAGTAAGTAGATCTGTAGTAAGTACGTTGTGCTTTTTCAGGTTCCAAAACTTTTATGTTAAAGTGCCTAAATACGAATGGAGTGGTGGGTTTTCCCGTGGGGGTCAGAGGGCTGTGTATGTATCTGTTAAGGCTGGAGAGGCTGTTGTTTTTAAACCTTGAAAGAAGTTATTCATGAGAACTCCGTACAATAAAGCATTTCCCTTCGTTTTTACTATTAGCCTGTGCCACTCACTCAGCTATGGACTATGGGAGGAAACCCAAGCACCCAGAGGAAACCAATGTAGAGAACATGCAAACTCCACACGAAAAGGACACAGACAAACTTTTAAATAAATAAGTAAATAGAAGAGAAGAGAAGAGAAGAGAAGAGAAGGGAAGGAAAGTGAGGAGAAGAGAAGAGAGAGAAGAGAAGAGAAGAGAAGAGAAGAGAAGAGAAGAGAAGAGAAGAGAAGAGAAGAGAAGAGAAGAGAAAAGAAGGGAATGGAATAGAATAGAATAGAACAGAACAGAACAGAACAGAATAGAAGAGAAGAGAAGAGAAGAGAAGAGAAGAGAAGAGAAGAGAAGAGAAGAGAAAAGAAGGGAATGGAATAGAATAGAATAGAACAGAATAGAATAGAAGAGAAGAGAAGAGAAGAGAAGAGAAGAGAAGAGAAGAGAAGAGAATGGAATGGAATGGAATGGAATAGAATAGAATAGAAGAGAAGAGAAAGGAAGAGAAGAGAAGAGAAGAGAAGAGAAGAGAAGAGAAGAGAAGAGAAGAGAAGGGAATAGAATGGAATAGAATAGAGGAGAAGAGAAGAGAATAGAAGAGAATAGAAGAGAAGAGAAGAGAAAAGAAGGGAATGGAATAGAATAGAA
>JAMWET010001187.1:265000-280000 GCA_024036415.1 Prochilodus magdalenae
TCTCTCTCTTTCTTTCTCTCACTCACTCTTTCCATCACTTTCTCTTATTCTCTGTCCTTCTTTCTCTCTCTCTCTATCTCACTCTCTCCCTCTATCTCTCTACCACCTTTCTCATTCTCACGTTCTCTCTCCTTCCCTTTCTCTCTCTTCGTTCTCCCTTTTGTTGCTCTGCACACATCCCTTTCTTTTCATCCCTACCTTTTTTCTTTCTTTCTTTCTTTCTTTCTTTCTTTCTTTCTTTCTTCCTTCCTTCCTTCCTTCCTTTCTTCCTTCCTTACTTCCTTCCTTTCCTCTTTTTTTTTCTTTCTTTCTCTTTCTCTCTTCCTTCCTTCCTTCCTTCCATTCTTTCTTTTTTTTATTCTTCCTTCCTTTCTTTCTTTCTTTTCTTCCTTCCTTCCTTGCTTCCTTCCTTCCTCCCTCCCTCCCTCCCTCCCTTTCCTCTTTGTTTGTTTGTTTGTTTGTTTGTTTGTTTGTTTGTTTGTTTGTTTGTTTCTTTCTTTCTTTCTTTCTTTCTTTCTTTCTTTCTTTCTTCCTTCCTTTCTTCCTTTATTTCTTTCTTTCTTTCTTCCGTCCTTCCTTCCTTCCTTCCTTCCTTCATTTCTTTCCTCTTTCTTGTTTTCTTTCTTTCTTGAAAGACCCTCCTCAGACCGTATTCCTTCTTTACTCTAAAGTCTTTAGAGAAAGTCACACTGGCGGATCATATCCTGCTGACCAACCTTTACCAGCTCTCAGTAGGGCCGTTTAAACAGCCCTCAGTCGTATGGGGCTGTAGCCTTAACAGTTTAGAGACACTGGCATTTAAAGCTGACACTGAACTATTCTACCTTATCCCAGCCTTCTTCTGCAATATTTTGAAATTCTGGCTTTTCCATTTAGTTACAGTACCCTCAGATCCACACAAAAGAAGGGGCTTTAGGAAAAAAGCGGTTCAAATGCAGTATGAAGTAAAGAACAGCCGATTTTCAACATTACTGCATCAATAAATGGAAGACACATCAATACAATCACTCAGAATCATTCAGAGTTTGGTTTGGTGGTTTGGTGTGAAATGCCTTGTTCTAGAGAAACTTACCAAGTCAGAATTGTTCACAGTGGTAGTGATAGGAATCAGACCTCTGAAGAGTTTAATGCCTCTTTAATGCCTGATGTTTGATTTATGGTAGTTAATATACCATAGTATAAGTAATAAAGGTTTGGGACCAAATAAATGGATTGTAGTCCATTCATGGCGGAGGTGCACATGAAGGGTGTTCTACAGGGCAAAATAGACCCCAAAGATCGACCATTATTTTACCATCACCAACTCAGAAGATACCGGTAGGTTTACTGCTGGTTTTGAACAGTAAATAAAACAGCTCTGTCTGCATTAACACTGGGACCCACTGGTTCCTGTTACCACCAGTCCAAGCAGCAATCAGTAGACCATTTCACATCAAACCACCCTAAATGACTTTGTTTACATCTCACCCATTAAATTATGCAGAAATGTTTGGAATTCCCCTTTAACACAGGCCGTCCAACACAGTGACAGAAAACACAGTAGCACAATGAAAGCTGATCTGTTTCACCATGACCAACGCGGACATGCATGCGCGCCAACTGCTCTGGGGGCAGTTTTAGTGAATTAAATTGGACAAAGACAAACACTCCGAATGCATCACCAACAATACGCTAGACAAGACAGAAACACGATTCACACTCGGGTCATGACCATTAATAATACTAGTAGCCTACATTCATTCAAACCGCCCACTCTACTGGAATCACACACTGTTCCTAGGCAGTGGCGTATGAATCAGCTTGATAAATGTCCCCCTTATGCAAAAACAACAAGGTAGAATGTGCACTAACATCCTGCTCGCTATAAGACAGACACATGATTGATAGTAATATAAAAGCACAATTACCTCTGTTACCGCGGCATGGTTTCTGTCTGCGGACATGTGTTTGTGTAGACATGCGTGTGCGTGGGTGGGCAGTTATGGGGAAGAAGAATGTCTGGTGGCTCAGTATCATAGCAAGGCTGAAGTTCACATTTAAAGAAGTAAATAAACAATAAAAAGAGAGAATCTGCATTCACCATTCCCTTTGATTTCTAGTAGACGCAGTCATTCAGTTGCTCATTTTTCAGGAGATACAGGAGTAACATTTTACGTTAAATACTGACTAACATGAAGAAATACTTTAGTTAACATGATGTAATACAGTAACCATAGTTACCTAATGTTAAATAAGCATGTAACAACTATTACATGTTTACTTAGCGCTTAAATATAAAGTTGTTACAAGTTTACTTGACATTAGTTAAGCATTGTTACTATTGTTATTGTATTCTGTCATGCTAACTAATGTATTGTCATGTTAACTAATGCATTACTACATGCTAACTAATATATTACTACATGTTAACTAACGCATTATGTCATGTTAACTAATATATTACATTATGTTAACTACTGTATTACGTCATGTTAACTAATGTATTGTCATGTTAACTAATGCATTACATCATGATAACTAATGCATTACATCATGATAACTAATGCATTACTACATGTTAACTAATGCATTACATCATGATAACTAATGTATTACTATATGTTAACTAACATATTACTACATGTTAACTAATGTATTGTCATGTTAACTAATGTATTACTACATGTTAACTAATGCATTACATCATGTTAACTAATGTATTACTATATGTTAACTAACATATTACTACATGTTAACTAATGCATTACTACATGTTAACTAATGTATTACTATATGTTAACTAACGTATTACTACATGTTAACTAATGCATTACTACATGTTAACTAATGTATTGTCATGTTAACTAATGTATTGCTACATGTTAACTAATGTATTGTCAGGTTAACTAATGTATTACTACATGTTAACTAATGCATTACTACATGTTAACTAATGTATTGTCAGGTTAACTAGTGTATTACTATAAGTTAACTAATGTATTACTACATGTTAACTAATGTATTACTATATGTTAACTAATGCATTACATCATGTTAACTAATGTATTACTATATGTTAACTAATGTATTACTACATGATAACTAATGTATTACTATATGTTAACTAATGCATTGTTAACATATAGTAATACAGTGACAGTGACAATATGTATACTAATCTATATTATCTATATAATCTATATTAAATTTATATAATCTATATATATTAAACATCTACTGTTTGAAATAACATTGCTGGTGGCTAGCCACTAGTGGAGAGGTTACCTGGGGGGCGCTTTCTCTACTCCCTTGCTTAAATTTGCACATTTCATAATTTCTTTTAAATCCAATTATATAGAAGAATTCTAATTAGAAAAGCTGATATTAGTTTGCTGGTGGGCTGCTATGCTTTGATGTTATTATCCGGTGGGCCTTGAAATGGTTGAATATTCCTGCTGTACAGAACTGACCCCATGTATTACAATGTCATTTTACAGCAAAAATATACTTTTTTGAAATTGTCTTTAGATTTTATGTGGGCACAGTATGGGCATGTGACACAAACATCACTGCGTTCACTGGTTTTGGTAGCGTTGTTTAAAACGCAGCACTACTGATTCTGTTGTCTGTGCTCCAACTGATGTCAAGTGTCTGAAAATGCAAGTTGTGAAATAATGTGCATGATTCTTTAAATATCATGATATACAATTTTTGTTATATTGCCCACTTCTAGATATGACCCGGTAGACCTCTGACTTCAGCAAAGCACCGTATATCATTTATGTCGGAACCAAACCTTGTATCTCCAAATGATAACTAAGATAATACTATCTTATCTGGGCCATTTATTATCTAATATAACACACAATGTAATGACTAAAATGTACTTTCAATTTTTGTTACTGATGAACAACAAAAAAATGGAGATATGAGTATGTATTAGATATACATATTTAATATCTATATGTAATAAGAATTTCTAAATTTAATTCTATAAAAATATATAATATCATACTATATATATATATATACTTTCAATGAAACACAGATTCTCTGGTCAGGACATTTTTGTCTGAGTAATGCACACACACACACACACATACACACACACACACACACACACACACACACACACATACACACACACACATAACACACATACACACACACACACACAAATTGACCCGGTTACAGTGGTGTTAATATAGAAGCAGCCATAAAGCACAGTGAAGCGCAACTGAGTCCACACTGGAGCCTTTCTATAACCACTGCCACTGTCAAAAGTTTGGGGACACCTGGCCTTCTTTTCAATTCTAAATTTTCTCACTGCTTCTTTTTACTATTACACAAAGCCAGGACCAAAGCTTTACAACACACCTCTATAACCTAGGAGAATATTTAGCTATTTTCCGTGGTAGTCCATGTAGCTACTTTATATAAATCGTAGTATGTAATAAGCTTGGGGTTTTACTGGGTTAAAGATAAAAAATAATTACTTGTTAATATTCTCAGATTCAATAATAACTATACACTTTTCTTTCACAGCTTAAAAAAGCACATACTGAATGTGATTTTAACGTCTGAGTGCTGATGGGTGCTGACGTCTCAGTAGCAGTGTGGCACACGTGGGGAAGTGTTTTCCTCAAAATAAACTTGCTTAGTCAATCATATGGGAATGTACTCCAAACTGACATGGTAAACATGCTCATTTGTATTGAGAACCTTCCAAAGGTTGGGTATCTATATCTGTGACTGTGTGTTTCATATGTGTGGTATATGTGTGTGAAATTTAAATTAATGAGTAAAGAACATTATGTAAAAAACTAATGTCTTCTTAGTAAATTTTCATTAGTTCATAGTTTGCTTTGCCATAAGAAACAGAGCAGCAGAACTCATTGCCATGTGTTTCTGTCTGTTGTTTTTGTATTATTGCTTATTTATCTGTTTTTGAAATGAATTGAACTGAACTGAACTGAACTGAACTGAACTGAACTGAACTGAACTGAACTGAACTGAACTGAACCGAACCGAACTGAACTGAACTGAACTGAACTGAACTGAACCAAACTGAACTGAACTGAACTGAACTGGACTGGACTAAACGGAACTGAACTGAACTGAACTGAACTGAACTGAATTGAATCGAATTGAACCAAACTGAACTAAACTGAACTGGACTGGACTAAACGGAACTGAATCGAACTGAACTGAACTATAATGAATTGAATTGAAATTGAATCAAATCAAATTGAATCTAATCGAATCGAATCAAACTGAACTGAACTGAACTGAATTTGAATTGATTGAACTGAATTTAACTGAACTGAACTGAACTGAACTGAACTGAACTGAACTGAACTGAACTGAATTGAATTGAATTGAATTGAATTGAATTGAATTGAATTGAATCCAATTGAACCAAACTGAACTGAACTGAACTGAACTGAACTGAACTGAACTGAATTTGAATTGACTGAATTGAATCGAATTGAACCCAATAGAGCCTAATGGAGACACCCATTGATATGCATTTAGGGCATTCAGCTTCCTTTGACTACTGAAGTAGCGTACTTGTTAATGAACAGATACTTAGTGACCCGGAATGAAAACAGACTTCAGACTGAATTAGTAAAGCTGCATTATGTAATATTTGATGAATAAAACTGAAACAGAAAACTTTAGGTGTGCTTGTGCTGCTGTAAATCATACTGTAACTTTTGCCATTTTTCTGTTTTTAAATTCATATTGAAGTTTTTAATTAGTCCCATGGTATCAATTCTCAAACACTACAATACCTAAGAACCACCTAGGCCCCGCCCCTCCTCTTCAACAGTTAATGCACACAAATTTGACTGACCTGTAGAGCAGTACATTACACTGACCTGCCTTCACTGGAGACAGCCTGGTAATGATGCCCCATGATTAGCCCTACAGCTCGGCATTGTTTATCGCTGCTGTGGAATTAAATTCTATTAAAACAGCTCAACACAGCCATCTGAACGCTAAGCCCACCAGGAACAGCCAGATCGGAATATCTGAGTTTTGTTTGTTATACTGGTGGTGATATCATGCGCACCAATCCTAAAATTAGAGACTGTAAACAATGGAAAGCAACACATCTGTCCCTCTTCCACCTTCTTCTTGATCTAATAATGAGCAGCTGAGACCTTATTAGAGCTTCACAGTGATGGCTGTTCACACTCATGATAAGATTCGTTCAAGTGGCGTCATTGATTAGGATTCGCACATACAGAAACAGAATTCCAGATGTCTGTTCGTTCACAGTAATGAAACACTTGAGTCGCTTCTCTACATGAATGTGAACCATCGTGTTAGGGAGATCGGATCTGAGCAAAAAATCTTATTTGAACAATGAGGTTTGATGTCTGGCGTATCCAGAATGTATCCAGATGGATTTTGGATAGTCCAGACAACAAAAACTCATGACCTGTGATTTCCATCAGATTTTTACAGACGTGTCTCAGTATGGTCACTCTAATTAGACTTCCATGTGTCACTTTGTGTCACTTTTTGTGACTCAACAAATCCAAATGTCTTTTTTAGATGTTCATAGGATTTTATAAATGTGATCTATATCCAGCATTAGTCTGAACAGATCCAGTTCCGCTGGCATTTCCCTGTATGGGATAAGTATCCGACTCTATACCATACGCAATAGTGGCCCAAGTCAGAACTGAAAAAGTGAGATTCATCGTGTTTTTGCTGTTCACACAGCCATGTGACAAAAAGACCCGATTCAAGCCACTTATATGTCAAATCCAGAGTGACTAAAGTACTGGAAATCAAGAACAGCGCTAACAGCGAGTTCTGCAACTTGACAGAGCGATTGTATGGAGGGTGTGATGAACCACCTCCTGCATTTGCAAGCCACAACACCAGCACAGCTGTGCAGTTACTGACCCCTGTGTAATTACCACAGGAACCCATGTAGATACGTTAGTGATGTCCGGACACCTACATCCGATCTGAATCACAGTCATATGACAGTGTGGAGAGCATCAAAAGATCCAGTTTGAGAAACAAATCCGATTTATCTGATGTCTGAACACCAAAGTGGTTCAGATTGGATATAAAAAGATCCAATTTGTGTGTCCACACTGCAAGCCAACTGGTTTTCCTAAACGCAATATAGTTCTGCAGAGCTTGAGCACTTGCCCTCCAGTTGGGATGACCAGAGCCCCACCCATCCCCCCACCCTTAAACCTGATAGGCCACCCCAGATGTCACCTCATAATTCCTGCCCCGTCACTGACTTCCACCTCGCTGTGGGGCAGGTGAGTTTTTACCTAGCTGCGGAACAACTCAACCCTGTCACCTCGTTCTGTTCAGCTTTGGGAAGAGTGAACTGGCAACCAGCGATCGGCAGAGTAGCTCTCGAACATTCCAGCCCCTGCTTGCACCTACACATCCACCGTGCTGACACTGCTAAACTCCCTACCAGCACTTTGCAACACGTTTCCTATAACCACCACTGCACATCTCTCAACGTTCATCCACTCATGCAGTTGAACGTTTTCACCAGGGTGGTCCTCCTAGCTAACATCTATAAGTTATAGTTATTCAGCAGTTATAACTACGCACAATGGTTTATTGTTCAAACCAGCGGAGAGAGATGTAACAGAGAAATGGAGGCTGCTTCTTCAGGCAAGCTAGGCCTAAGCCTAGCGCTAACACGCACACTGCCGAATGCTGGTGAGGACTCACCATCTTTTATACAAGGGTTTTTTCTCCTCAGTGGATAATATGCTAACTTGTTAGTTTGCCTGAGAAACATATTTCCATATTTCTATATATTTCTATGGCCTACTGTAAGGGTGAAAAGGTGCGGTACAGGAGCCAGACACTGAAAAAGGCACTGGTCCCGAGACTCTCTAAAGACACACGCCCAGGACACACGCCCAGGACACACTCCATGCGGGGTAGAAGTGGTGTTTGTTGGCCCAGGTAACCACACATCTCACCATTACTGTCCGGAGTAAGCAGCTGCATCAGACGGGAGGCTAGGCTACAACTAGCTCCTTCGTCCCGCGCAGAGAGCTACAGCTCAGCGCGCATGCGCAATAGTCAAGTGCACGTAATCAACCGTTACACGTTTAGAGCGGGATGGGCTACTTCTTGCTTGTCACTGGCCCGCTGCTCACATTAAGGTAGTCATGATTAGTAATAGCAAAGTATTATACCAATTTCATATTCATACTAGCAAATATGAACAAAACTTACACATAGCCTTCATTTTAACATACACTCATCACCAAAATAAGTTGCACCCAGAAGGAATCACCAACAGGAATGAAACTCTGGTGGGGAAATGGTGGGTAGGTTGGACATTGTGAGACATACAAATGATTCAAGTCTCACAGTCAGCCACCCATGTGACGTAGACAAGGAGGGACCTTATCGCTGTACCTGACTGACCCAACAGCCACGACTGTGGACATCCAGCGAGCAGCGATACTCTCCATGAGTCATCCTGTTAGTGGCAGTACCATGGCATATGGCTGCACAACACAGGGCATGCACACAGGTCGTCATGACGACTCACCTAAACACCACGTCAACGTCACCAAAAACTGCAATGGTGTCGTACCAGACTGTCATGGAGTGACTCCGAATGACAGCGGGTCATCTTTAGTGACGAGTCCCGCTTTTGTCTTGGTGGAGACGACCAACGAATCCGTGACAACGGTTTGTTGTCATGTGTCACATGTTCAGAGGGCCTGGTGTCACTCCACCTTCAACCTCCATCACAAATTCTGCAGAACTTGCGTAAGAATATACCAGCTGCATGGGATGGATTATCACAGGAGACCAGGACATGGTAAACATGGCTGCTTGAGGCCATATTGAGAGACACTAGTTCTGTATGTGTAGCCCAATATATATATAGTCCATTTCAGTGTAAATCTTCCTATGGAATATCATCACAATCCGACACTTCCTTCTGGGTGCAGTTACAGTTTTGATAGTGAGCTTATGTTTTCTTAATAAAGTCATATTTTCTTTTTTTTTGCTCAGTTAAAATGCAATATTACCTGCATAATCTAACAGAGGTGTAAACAAATGAATTCAGAGTGTTTTGGTTGTGAGATAACTTGATGAGTACTGATTTCTTTACAGTGGCGGTGATGGGAACCCGGGGTCACAGTGTCTATAACGCAAATACAGCCATTTTGTTTACTATCCATAATGACCAGTGTCTTTGGTCATGTTAACCATAGTGGCAAATCTGAGTTCCTTCTGAGGAAGGAAGAGTGCGAGTGTCTGCGCATGTGTGTGTGTGTGTGGGGCAGTGTGGTGGGAGCGTGTGTGGAAGTGCGTGTGGGAGTGTTTAGAAGCGTGTGTGTTACAGGGTGAAGGGCACATCATTTTAATTTTTCATTCGCACAGTGTCACAGTGTGCTGAAACTCTAGCCTTTAATGCTCAGTGGGGAGGGAGCTGAGCAGCATTGATTTTTGCTGTTATCTGTGCCCTCTGCGCCCACTGTCCTACTGCACACACACTTAACACACTTCTAATCCGAGGTGGGTAACAGCCAGCTCCTGTTTACTCACTCCCGTGTGTTTAAGTACGATTCTGACCGACGTGCACTTCTTTCACACACTAATTCCTAGTACACTTATTAGAAACCTGTGATTAAAGATTCTTGAAAGATTCTTTGGTAACAGTCACGTGTAAAATAGAAGATCATGAACAGATGACAGCTCGTGTTATATTTTAGGTTTATGCTTTGATGTTGTTTTTGAATTGTGCACCGTATTTTGCCAAATGCCAAATTTAGGCCTTTTATCTATAGAGGATGTGCCTGTCCTGTTGGTTCTGTTCTGCTGGACTGCTTTCCTGTTCTTGGTTTACATGATCAATGCTTTAGATAAGCACTTAACAAACTGGATTCAAACATTTGCAGAATTTTTACATGAATTTAAAAAATAAAAAATACAATTATTACCATATACCATACAATCATACAACAATATACATACATATCTACATATCTATCTATCTATATATATATATCTCTCTCTATATATATATCTACATCTATCTATCTATCTATCTATCTATCTATCTATCTATCTATCTATATATATATATACTATTATATATATATATATATATATATACATATATATGTATATATATATATATATATATATATATATATTTATATATAGATATATATTATATATTTATAATTAATTGTTTCTAATAAATCCTATTTCTGTTGGTCCATTCACCACAAAATTCTTCTACAAAGTAATTGTGTGTACAAATAATGCATAAAAGTAAAAATCAACAACAATGGATATACATGTTTTCTTTGGACAGCAATAATATATTTTTATATATTATATAAAATAATATATTATACATATTTGCTAGGCTGTTTTGTTTCTAAGTCTTCCATTATTTAATTCCAGTAATGACAATTATGGCTGTAGACTGCTCCACTGATTTCTACTAGTTTTATTTTTCATAAACAATAAGAAAAGTGAAAGTAATGAATGCTTCATTTCAGCCACTTCCTTTCATTTATCAGCTGTTTAAAAGCATAATGCCGCAAAGCTTTTCCAATGGAAGGAAACTCACATGGCCCTACATGGCACCACGTCCTGGTACATAAACACATATTTTACAGTTTATTTGAAGAAAAAAGGATGACATTTGTTTGAAAACGAAGCACAAATGTATGTTTCATAGCTGTGTTATTATTTCAGCTGTCTGTAATTAAGGGTTAAGCCATACAACATAGACTGTAATTAGTAATGTTCTATTTTATGTACATTTCTATTTTAGCCCTTGCAAGATTTATATGTTATTGTTTCAGTTGAGTAATAATACAATTAAAAATCCCCATATTTAGCACTGAGATAAATAAACAGACAGACCTTGAATGTACGCGAGAAAAGGCAGACCGAAAAAAGTGATGCATTAAATGTGTACATGACTTATATATAACACAATACAACAGTGTAAATGTCATATGGTTTATTAATGTGGAAATGATGCACACAGGTAAACCATGTTTAATATATTACTGCATGTATCTAATTTTATTTTTTCATTCAGTCCAGCAACATAATGTAAACTGGTGGCTGCAAACTTTTGCACGTGACTCTATGCTAATCCCATTGCACTGAAAATATGCCGGCCCAGAATGCATTAGGTTCCGATTAACATGGTGCATTAATTGCTGATGCGTGACATTTTCTATGCTGCAGGCTCATAAGTACCCCAACTCATCCTGTGTGTGTGTGTGTGTGTGTGTGTGTGCGTGTGTGTGTGTGTGCATGTGCAATCTAATCCGCGCTCGAGCTCAGGATGGAGTCGCGAGACAGCGGCCACCGGCCAACGGGCGACTCACGGCAGTGCACACCATATTACTGTTTCTCTACACACACACATACACTCACAGCACGTGGGACAAACAGAGCCCATGTCCACTTGGGGAGGGGGGGACGAGAGAGAGACAGAGAGAAAGAGACCTTAGCAGCCCACTACCCAAAAAAAGATGTTACGTATATCTTGTTTGTATTACTGATATTCTACAGGCCTGTTACCATGCTTACATTAGCCCTTCGTCACTATCACTCAAGCTCATATTAATCCTTTATACTTGACCATCGTTAATAGTTGATGAAAAAGTGTGAACAGTGAAGATTTATATAATAATTAATCACCGAAATTCTATGCACTGGAAATATGATAATACAATAGTAATAATAATAAGTGGCATCCACACCACAGAACATGTTCAGCTGTAATCAGTTACACTGTACATGTCATGCAAAAAAAGCCATCTAGAATTACTAAACTGATCTAAACTAAATTGTACTGAACTAAATTTTACTGAACTGAAACAAACTGAACTGAAATGAAGTGAACTAGTAAACTGACTGGAACTGAACTGAAGTTAACTGAACTGAACTGAATTTAACTGAATTTAACTGAACTAAAATAAAACTGAACTGAACTAAAACTGAGTTGAATTGGACTAGCTGAAATAATTAATTGAACTGATTAAAATTAAACTGAACTGAAGTAAACTGAAAACTAAACTCTGAATTAAACTGGACTGAACTAAAAACTGAAATGAACTGAATTGAAGTAAACTGAAAACTAAAAACTAAACTAAACTAAACTGATCTAAACTAAACTAAACTAAACTAAACTAAACTAAACTAAACTAAACTAAACTAAAAACTGAACTGATCTAAACTAAACTAAACTAAACTAAACTAAACTAAACTGAAAACTAAACTAAACTAAACTAAAAACTAAACTAAAAAGCTGAACTAAACTAAACTAAACTAAACTAAAAACTGAACTAAACTAAACTAAACTAAACTAAACTAAACTAAACTAAACTAAACTAAACTAAACTAAACTAAACTAAACTAAAAACTGAACTAAACTAAACTAAACTAAACTAAACTAAACTAAACTAAAAACTGAACTGAACTGATCTAAACTAAACTAAACTAAACTAAACTAAACTAAACTAAACTAAACTAAACTAAACTAAACTAAACTAAACTGAAAACTAAACTAAACTAAACTAAAAACTAAACTAAAAACTGAACTAAACTAAACTAAACTAAACTAAACTAAACTAAACTAAAAACTGAACTGAACTGATCTAAACTAAACTAAACTAAACTAAACTAAACTAAACTAAACTAAACTAAAAACTGAACTAAACTAAACTAAACTAAACTAAAAACTGAACTGAACTGAACTGAACTGAACTGAACTGAACTAAACTAAACTAAACTAAACTAAACTAAACTAAACTAAACTAAACTAAAAACTGAACTGAACTGAATTGAACTGAACTGAACTAAACTAAACTAAACTAAACTAAACTAAACTAAACTAAACTAAACTAAACTAACTGAATTGAACTAAATTAACTCAACTCAGCTCAGCTCAACAGAACTGAATTAAACTGAACTGAAATTGGGTCTAGATCCACCAGCATTCGTTTTTATTTCTACATTAAATATGATTTATTACATTATTGTGTGAAATGGTTGCATGTAAAGACAAGATGCTACATCAACACAACCCCTTCTCTCAAGTTTCAGCAACTGGATCATTATATTTAAATTCAACCACTTAACACACACCAACCACGCCAGGTCAGAGCACCAGGTCCAGCTGCGAGTCCAGTAAAATGGATGGGATATTTTAGCACAGTGAAATTAAAGATAAGACTGAGGGCTGGTTTGAGGTTAGGGTTAGAGGGAGCGTTGCGGTTAGGGTTAGGAGAATATGAGGTTAATAGATGTAAGCTGAAGGGAAAGATAGGCACCTACAAAACACTGAAGAGGACAGGCAGTCCGAATAAAGGCCGAATGAAATGCAGCCCAATTAGAGAAAGCATGAACGACCTCTCTTTTTGAACTAGGCCTACAGACGGAGGCACCTCTTAAGCAGAAGTGGACTGTATTTATTAACTTCCACAAGCCAGCCTGTTCCTGTCTGCTGCTTCTAGCTTGAAACACTGGAGCACCTGTATCAGCTGTACGTACGTGGAGATGATAAAGCAGATCTTTAATTCAGCTTAATTCACTAGTAAACCTTCTTTAAGCACATCATGTTCAAGGCCTATTTACACACCGCTGCCATTACTTTAAGGCCATTTAGGAAGAACATGCTATTAGGCAGCAGCTCACAATCGAATAAACAAGAGTGTCCACTGTAGTTAGTACCTGAAGGGGCACACAATCCCAGAATCCACCATGCTACGTCTTTATTGCTAGTCAGGAAGGTGAGTATATCAAGCTGATGAAGGTTTCCAGCTACCTCTCGTATACAACGTGTTTATGCAGTCTCCTTCAGGAACTGAACGAGTGGATTCATACGGGCCCTAAAATGTGTTCCTTCAATTTCATATGTAATTTGTATTTTTAATTTTAATAATAAATTAAAATATTTATATATATAATTATAAAAAAATAAAATATTATTATAAAAAATATTTAAAAATATGCTATTTAATTTTAAATCTATTTGGTAACGTGGGGCATAATTAGATAGTACAGATGAATAGATACATAAATACATACATGGATAGTGTCAATTTAATTATGCCCCAAACTGCCATTCACTCAAACAGAGCTCGAGCCAGCACACAACACACACTTGCTACCTCAGCACACACTACAACTGCAATGCACACACTTGCACACTGTAAGCCAAACAACCCTATTTGGTTCACACGGGTCACATACCTGGTCACCCACAGACTGGAAGATACGCTTTACCACATCACGCATTAGACAGACACATTCACGCGCAGCAGTGTGCAACAAACTGTGCGTCCAGCTCCACTTACTCTGTGGGGTCGGTGCGAGCTCAGAGATCCGCGCGCCGTCTGCGGGGCCTCATCCAAATACACTTAAAACACACGGTTCACGTGCTGGAGCGAGACAACGAGCACGACGCTCGAGGTGCGAGCTGCTGTCAGAAGCTCGCGAGAGAGAGAGAGAGAGAGGGAGAGAGAGAGACAGAGAGAGAGAGAGAGAGAGCGTGTGCGCGAGCTCCCGTGGACGACGGCGGCAGCGCGCGCGGCGCGGGGCACTTACGGTGACCGGATCGCTCCAACCTTCCTCCTCCTCTTCCTCCTCCTTCTTCTCCTTTGGCGCGCGCACACACACAAAAAAACAAACCTTGCCCTTCCCCGCTCGCGCGTCGTGTTCGTCTGACTGTTTGTGTGTTTGTTTGTTTGTTTTCTGTGTTTTCTTTCCTCTGGCTCGCGCCGCTCTATCCTATGATTAAAGTCCCTCAAAGTTAGCTCGTGCGCTCGCGCGCCCCACCGCTCTGCTTCATCATTAAAACTCCTTACGAGCTGCGATCCTGGCTGGCGCATGCGCAGTGAACTCGCCCGCTGGCTGGGGTCCAGGCTGGGATGAGGCTCATATTAATAGAGGAGTGTGGACCGAGTAGCGTGGCTTGTGGACGTTAGTGTACACTTCATGGATTCGCGCTACGTTCTG
>JAMWET010001187.1:285000-295000 GCA_024036415.1 Prochilodus magdalenae
TTTTTGGCAAGAACGAGACACGGGAAACTTGGTGTTCGAGCAAATGCGTTTGTATTGAGCACTTAAGCAGTGCAGAGGCCAGCTCTACCTGAATAGCTGACATAGCAGCCAGGTCATCATTAGCCAATGGCGGGTGACCTGATGGTAGGTACCAACACTGCACTACTCACACATTTAAAGCCTTTCACCTACTTTGAATTCAGAATTACTCACTACTGTCCCACAATGCAATAGCAGGGCCGCTACCGTATATAAATATATTCACCCTGAAATCAACATGGACCTTTTTCTTCCCTTTGTGTCCCTTTGGAAACTCTCACTGGGCAGAAGACAGGACAGGCCACCAGTCCATTGGAGGTTAGACACCCACATCCCAAATTCCAATTCACCTGGCTGCATGTCTTTGGACTGTGGAAGGAAACTCTAGCAGACGTGGGAAGAGCATTGCAACTCTAAACAGTAGGGACCCCGGAGCCCTCCTTGCAGCGAGGTGACAGCATTATCAGCTGCCCCACCATAATATTCCATAATGTCCATAATATTCCAGCAAAATGTAACTTGTTGCCCATCTTTGTCACTATGCAACAACCAGCTGGGAAAACGTAATATCACGTTTCACCTCCACTACCACCACCCCTATCTTTCCGCAATAGACCGTTCGCCAAATAAAAACTTGAGCTGGCTCAGAGACTGATGGTGATTTCTTTACATTGATTTTATTATGGTATATTGTAAAGCAGCAGTTCATCAGAAATTAAATGTACACCTAGTGTTTCCCCTTACACCAAACACAATCACTCAGTCTTTAGTTTAGAGAGAGCTGCAACATGGCCGCCCTACATCAGTTTCAGTCTCCCTCTCTACTGTTCTCAGTAGAGCTATTAGCGAGCCCATGATGACAAGTGCAGTGAGCTATCTGCCACCCATGCTGCACTTGACCCACAGCCCATGGCGGTCGTTGAACCTCTTGGCTAGCATCTGCTTTTGCTGGCCTAGGTGCCGTCTCCTCGCTCTCCAGCACCAGCTTACCCACTATCTGTATGGCTCTGGGAATTGAGTTACAAGGCCTTACAACCTGGGAGCTTTTTCATTAGCTTCAGGGTTTCAATGGGACCTTTTGTAAATCAATAAACCTGACATCTGTGTCTCCGCTGGCCAAAAACACCTGTGGCTTCTCAGTTGTTCAGTTTGGCGTCTCCATGCGAAAGTGTCCAAGGTTTAACTTTCACTTTTGGTCGTCCTCTTTTTGCCGGTACAACTATCTTGCCCCTACTGGCACTGGCTTAGAGGCTCCATGCAACAGCCCTGTTGACAGACTATCTTGTGCTGCCATTGAGTCTTAGCAGGCTGCCTCCCCCATGGAGTTGGACACTGTTGTCCCAAGGCTCGGCCTCTCAGTGCTCACTCATCAGTTAGTAGAAGTTGCATCTCCCACTTCTGACACCACTGTAGCATTATCGATCATGAATCTACTGCCTATGGTGGAGTTCACCACTGACCACAGACGTCACGCTATCAGTGACCAAAATCCCCTCCACTAAACCTGCATTCTGACACAAAATAACTCAGTAAAGATGCCAATCAAGGACATTTGACAACAATACACAGTCCCTTTCAGGACAACGCATGCCTAGCATGATCCCCCGTGCCTGGCCACTTGTGTGCAAGCTTCTGAAGGCCGCTGCCAGTCAGCAGCATATTGCTACAGTATCGTATATAAAATCTTTTAGCAAGTTAAATATAGCCCTGAGTTGCCTGTATGCACAGCGGCGAGCCATTTCATTTTTAAGCATTTTATAAACGCTTCAATCAGACTACACAGTAAGGGCCTAGTTTCTGCTGAGCTTCAGCGTTCAGAAGCCCCAGACGGATGCTGCTGTAGCGGACCAGCCTGTGGTGTGTAAGCCCGCGAGAGAGGCCGCATGATGGGGATAATGAACTCGTCTGAGGGACGGCAGCTCTGATCGCTCCAGCAGCCGCACGCCACAGGAACAAAGGAAATATTTAACAGCTCATAAATTCTGCTAATATACCGCCGAGAGGCTCTGCTCGCACAGCCATCTCAGACAAAAAGCGCGCGTGTGTGTGCGCGTATAGCTCTGGAAACTTTATTTATAAAGTCCTCCAACCCGTTGTTCTAAACTGTTGCTAGGTTGGACAAGCTTTACAGAGCACCGGATAACTTTTGCAAAAGTCATGCATCCCTTACTTATTGTTACGTAACTGCTTACTGCTGTATTCATCAACCTTTCAGTTCAAGGCACCTCGAGTAGCATATATAGCCTTGAAGCTAACAGACGAAACAATCAGTAGCTCAAAGAAAGATGTAGTTTATAAGTGGTTTATGAACTTTATAAGCAGTTTTGAATGTGATGTTAATAATGATATATATCATATTTCATATATATCATATATCAAATATATATCATATTTAAAATCAACCAGCTTTATGGGAAGTTCAGAGTGCAGACATACAAGGTTCGCATAACCATTTTTACAATACATATTTAAAGAAAATGTTATTTAGTTATTCTAATGAGGAGGTCTGAGTAATGGGAGCTGCCTCTTCAGATGGGCTAATGCTAAAGCTAACACTGAGAACTTGTCTTCTTACTGCTCAAATAAAAGTTCTTAGAAATGGCTGTGAATTTGGCAAATGTTCAAGTGTAGCACATAACTTTAATAAATGAATGAATTTTTTAAAATGCCAAATTGCTTAAAGCTGTTACATGATATTTAGTATTTTAGGTATGATGTATATGTCTCACATTGTTGGGGTAGATCAGGTGCAGATGTTTGTGAACTAGTGTTATAAAGCATGATGTCAATCTATATATAACATAAGCTCACCATACTAATGATTAGTCACCTGTGGCTGAAACAGCAGTCATACTGTGTCATACGTCCATGAGCACCAAAACCAGCTGTGGTTGGATTCGGCATGGACTGGACAAGATTCTGGATGTAGGCCACATCAATGATTTGGTGGATGTCTCCCCACACCATCTGCCGGATCCTAAAGTTGCTACTACCATGCAAGGTGATAATTTTTTGCCCGAAGGCAACATTTTTGCCTTCCTATTCGTGTGATGCATGTCAACAAACCATTGGTCTTGGCGTTTACCACGGTGTCTCCACACAGATTCGTTGGTCATCTCCACTAAGACAAGAGCGAGACTCGTCACTAAGGATAACCTGAGCCATTCTGACAGTCTAGCACGACTCCACTGCAGTCTTTATAGATGCTGACGTGGTGTTAGGGGCAGTCTGTGTAATGGTCTGCATGCATGTAGTCCTGCATCATGCAGTTCCCTGCCAAGTGTGGCTGTTGAGTTAGTCATCCTTGCGTACGTCACATGCACAGCCGATTGTGAAACTTGAATTATTCACATATGAGTAATGTCTTTGTTACTTTCTGGCTCTCCATTTGAGTTTTGCTGTAAAAGGCAGACCTGTTGGAGTCACTGCTGCACTCTCTTAACACCATATAGTGTGTTCAGATCTTCTGTCAGAGCTAACAGTCTGCCTGTTCTCTTTGACTGAACTGCTGCCCATCCTGTGCGGTCTGATGCTGTTTCTACATCTGCTCTGACTGGGTGCCACTGCTTGCCGTTAACCACCATGGAGCTCCAGCCTGTCCTGCACTGTGGAAGCTCGACCTGCTCCCGCTGACCCATCCGATGACCCAACTGCTTATTTACTGACTAACCAGACATTTATTCCTCTACCTCACAAACACTGAATGCTCCTTTCCTTGGCTTGTCTTGTTATCTGGCGTTGCCTGAGGAGGATGGTTTAAGTCCTGGTTCCTCTCGAGGGTTCTTCCTTTTGAACTGAGGGAGTTTCTCCTTGCCTCTGTCTCCCTTGGCTTGCTCATTGGGGCCTCGGACACCAGATTCTTTGTCTAGCTGCTTTGTGAAAACATCTATTGGAAAAAGCGCTATATAAATAAATGTCGACCTGACTTGACACATTTTCTACGATGTCAAACCTACCCACCATGTTTCATTGTTGCAGGTTGATTCCCTCTGAATATATTTGTTTTGCAGTTTTAGAGTATATATATATATATATATATATGAAATTTTTTGTTGTTTGCAAAACTGATGGCTTGAATTGCTTTACATTTGCTTAAATGTGTACATCTGTATATATCACAGTTTTATTCCTAACTTTACATTACTGTTATATAAAACTGTATATCAGAATAAACAGAGATGTTGTGCTTAGTATTTATTGTCTAATGTATATTTTTGTATTTAGGTACTGTAAGGGACTACGCACCAAGTTTTTCACTCACCTTCACACCTGAAAATGTGACGTGACAATAAAAGTGACTGGATCTGATTGGATTTGATTTGATTACACAATTTCCATATAAATTCACTATATTACATTAACAGCGTTTTGACTTAATTTTGCCAGTAGCTGGATTGGTGCGAACTGTAGTGTTTCATACAGTTGGTTTGCCCTAGGATGATGCACATCACAAAGTCCTTATAAGCTTCTAAGTGCTGTTTAACAGAGCCTCACTCTGCGAAAATTGTTGGAAATCAGAGGAAAACTCAGAGTAGTGTAATCAAGTAAGACATTTCCCACTATAACTCTGCTATGAGATTAACTAGGACACTGTTGGCTCTTTTTGGGGATTGTTGTATTATGACTGGGTTCACAACTACTTGTACCTCCCCCTAAAGATTGCCATGCTAAAACAGACAGGGCACCTGCAGCCTTCTTCATATAAACATAAAGACTGCTTCCAGTTTTGTAAACGCATATGACACTGCAGCTCATATTTCTAAAAATGAGAAACTTATATTGTTCAACAGAGGGTCTTCCTAAACAGGCAGAGGCTGCATTATCTCTGTGGTAAGGGGTGAAACATACACATGCAAACACTGGGGCTCACAGCGGTCAGCTTGTATTGACCCAGGCACTGAACAGCTATACTTGTGAGTGTAATGCAATAAGAATACATGCATCCAAGAATTCCTCTCTCTGTTTCGCTCTCTCTGTGAGATATTCTCTGAGAGGTCAAAGGTTGACTCTTTTGCACTCCTACCACACTCATTCCACTGTTACGTTGCATAATTAAAGAGTCAAGATGCCACCAAAGTCACAAATTCAAAGTGGTTCAGTATGAAATGTCCTGTTCTAGAGAAACTTGCTGAGTCAGAATTGCTCACAATTCACTGGTGGGAACCAGACGTCTGATTCAGACAGCCGTCGGTTTAACAGCTCTGAAAGCTCACAGAAAGTTATTACATGAAATGGTTATGGTATGTGTTCATGCTCGAGACATGATACTTCTGAGACATGGGTTTACTCCAGAACATACTTCCAAAAGCCATTTGTGGTGGAGAGGTGCACTGCAGGGTGTTGTAGGACAAACCTGCCCCCAAAGAAAACATTCCATAAGATGTACCACAATTTCACCATGATCATCATCATCATCATCATCATCATTACATATATAAACGCAGCAGCTTCGCCGCTGGTTAAAGTAGCTATGTTTGTGTCGTAGACGTGGCAACCTCTGGTTCCCATCACCGCCACTGTAAAGACACCTGAATGGCTCCGTTTCTCTACAACTGAAGCACCAAACACCAAACCGCTGTGCATGGCTTCGTTTACATCTCAACAGTTTAATAATGGAGATATGTTGCCCCTTAGTAGGAATGTGTGTCTGGGTTTGTGTCTAGTACCCTTGAAGGATCAGTAGACAAATCATACGACAATGAAGAGAGACGACTATGTGTGTGTGTGTGTGTGTGTGTGTGTGTGTGTGTGTGTGTGTGTGTGTGTGTGTGTGTGTGTGTGTGTGTGTGTGTCCTGTCCACCACCATTGTTATTTCATTAGGGTGTAGGATTACTTCCATTAACTCAGCATGTCGGCTGGACCTAAAGAACCAACCCCCGCCCCCCCATGTCTCTCTCTCTCTCCGTCTCTTTCTCTGTCTCTCTCTTTTTCTCAAACACATGGGCTTTCCATCAAAGTAATTCAAGGCCAGTTTAGCCCTAACTGAATTAAAGGCTTGACAGTCTCTTAAAAGACATGCTCCCTCTGTCTGTCTGTCTGTCTGTCTGTCTGTCTGTCTGTATGTCTCTGTTACACTCTCTCTATCTCTCTCCCTCTCTCTCTCTCTCTCTCTCTCTCTCTCTCTTTCTCTCTCACACACACACACACACACACACACACACACACACACAACAGATGTTATTTTTTTGCAGCTTTAAACAAACACGTTACGTCAGTACAATTATTGTTAACCACAAATAAAATGAAAGACAGATCAGTGTTTATGTAATAGTGGGAAAATGAATTCAGTACTGTAAATTCAGTGGTAGTCATGTCAGAAAAGTAGACAGAGGATAGATAGATAGATAGATAGAGAGAGAGCGAGATGATAATAATAATGATGTTGTGTGTGGATGGGGAGAGAAAGTGTGTCTGACATAACCATCATCTCCACTATTTTCTCTACAACCTCGAGACATTCCAGGAGATTACTGTCTGCTACAGTGAATATTACTGCGCCAAGTCTCGGACTGAGACTGGCAGGAGAACCTTCTGATCCTGCGCGTCACCTTGAACAGTCATTAGTTAATACGTGTTGAGCTGAGTTCATACACAAGGAAGCAAAACTTAGAGGCGGAAATTATCTCAACGTATTTATTTATGTGCTCATTTTCTCTTTTTCTGCTCCGTGTATTTTCTCATGTTTCCACATTTAGTGTGTGCAACCACTCGCCACACCAGAGCTGAGCTGAACACAGTCAGAGGGTCTGTGCAAACTGACATTACCCCATCGTATTCAAACAGTTACCACTGAACACAATGAACTCAAATCAGTTATTGTTACCCCCAAAACGCAGAATGACGAAGACTCTGAAGAATGTGCAGGACTCCCAGAATGCTTTTCGGCTGCAGCGGCCTTGGCGTCCGCATCCTGGCACTGACAGTGGATCTCCCATAGAGGGGTGTGATTGGACAGCATCAAAACTCTCCCTTCGGATTCGGTGTGAGGACAGCTACAGAGCCCGCACACACACACACACACACGTGCATGCACACACCCTGATCAATGGATGTGGCTCAACTTCGGGAATAAAAATGTGCACTGTGTTTTCACTGGTAATGAGCGAACGAGGGGAAATAAACACAAGGGTTATATTAACAGAGAGAAGAACAAGAACAGCACAGCAGGAGAGAGAGAGAGAGAGAGAGAGAGAGAGAGAGAGAGAGAGAGAGAGGGAGAAACTGCAATCGTTGCCTTTTTCCAAAGCTCACAATTCCTCCAACATGCCTTAATAATTTCCCTAATTATCCGAGCCGTTATAGCTTTAATTATAAACTTCCTTCGTGAATCTGTGCAGAAATGTTTTCGTTTTGATTCGAGGTGCGCTAAATCTACAGTGCTAATGATGTCGGTCAGAAACGGTCCAAGATTTCTCCATGCCTCACTCATCCACCACTGTCTGTGACACTGAACAGACCTCAGCAAATTACCCAGAAACATATTTTACACACCATCATCGTTAAAGCCTGGCTGCGGATGGGGCCTTGAAAATGGAACACGCGAAATGAAACACTGGGCTAAGGTTCATGTGGAGCAGGACAAACCCCACTGGGTGTTTTATAGAATGTACTGATTGTCTTGTACAAGAATGTGATGCCTTTGCTCAGCAGATTTCTTACTTCCCGTTTGTACTCTTGGTTGGCTAAAAGAAATGTAGCTCAGATGTTGGGAAAGTCGTTGATTCCGGGACCCATATCCTAGATTTTATGTCCTTCATTTTTGTCCTCTTCAACATTTGTGTGGTTTTATGTACCAAAATGTTCACAGTTTATTTTACATGACCATTTCCCAAACTGTCTTTACAGTCTGGGCAGTTTGGGGTGGAAGGGGCTGGTAGTTTGGGCCAGCGGGATGGGAGGCGTAGGGCAGTTTGGGCCACTGGAATGGGGCGGAGGGCAGTTTGGGCCACTGGGATGGGAAGGGATGAAATTTGGGCCACTGGAATGGGAGTGGGTTGGGGCAGTTTGGGCCACTAGGATGAGAAGGTGGGGGCAGTTTGGGCCACTAGAATGGAAGGGGGCGGGGGGGCAGTTTGGGCCACCTTCAGTTTGGGCCACTGGGATGGGAGGGGGGATGGGCAGTTTGGGCCACCTTTAGTTTGGGCCACTGAGATGGGAGGGGATGCAATTTGGGCCACTGGAATGGGAGTGGGTTGGGGCAGTTTGGGCATCTGGGATGGGAAGCGGGGTCACTTTGGGCCACTAGAATGGAAGGTAGGGGGCGGCAGTTTGGGCCACCTTCAGTTTGGGCCACTGGGATGGGAGGGGTGTGGGCAGTTTGGGCCACCTTCAGTTTGGGCCACTGAGATGGGAGGGGATGCAATTTGGGCCACTGGAATGGGAGTGGGTTGGGGCAGTTTGGGACACCTTCAGTTTTGGCCACTGCGTTGGGAAGTGGGGCAGTTTGGGCCACTACGATGGGGCCAGGGTGCAGTTTGCGTCACCAGTGGGTCACAGGTGGGGGGTGAGGGGCATTTTGGGCCTCCAGGGTTGGGGCCACTAGATTGAGAGTTTTTCTTTTGCATAACAAATTGTTTACTCCGCGGTCCATATATAGAAACTAAGCTGCAAAAACAGTCCAGTGAATTCAGTGGTTTTTGCATTGTGAGGGAAATAAATTCAGTTTACTGCAGTCACACTTTGTGTATTAGTTACGATACAGTGCAGCCAATCAGAACAGAGGTCATACACATATATCAGTCTTACTGGCACAGCCTGTTTAAACAAAAGGGGGCTGGAAATGGACCATTTAAAAATGAATTATATTTGAACTGTTTTGGTACATAAACCTATGCAAACATAATAAGTGAACCTCAGGGGAGGTAAATGTCAGATGCAGAGTCTTTAAGGCCAGTTACAGACCTGATTCACTACTGGTGTGAAAATCATGTCGGACACTAATCGAGGAATTTAGAGTCGTCAGTATATCACAGAGTGCACGCTTCCTTTCTCTCGCTGTCTTTGATGTTGTGTTTGCAGAACATTGTTCTTAATTAAACAGCAATTCATTTTGACCGCGGCACTGTTTAACCAGTCACTGTCTGTCAGCCAACCCTGCTGTTTGTGTGCCTGGGTTGAAGGGCCCTGCTTGCCATGGGTCTGATTCATTTCCTGAGGGTGTGAGACCCCATAATTCACTGTAACACTGGTATTTTCAGACGGAGGGAGGGATCTGATCTAATTACTTATCATTCTGAGTATCAAACACTAAAACGCTGCTCCAAACAGTCACACACGCAGTCACACACATACCTCCTCCTATGACTTGGCGCCCCGTCTGACACTTAGAGCTGAAACGGAGTCACTCTGTCTTCAGAAAGAGAAGGCTGCCCTACAGACACTCATACTTTAGATGAATGGAGTTAGGTAGAACTTGACAAAACAACAGATAGATAGATAGATAGATAGATAGATAGATAGATAGATAGATAGATAGATAGATAGATAGATAGATAGATAGATAGATAGATAGATAGACAAACAAACAGACAGACAGATAGAAAGATAGATAGATAAACAAGTGGACAGATAGAAGTACAAAGAGAGATAGACACACAAAGAGACAGACAGATAGACAGAAATACCAATAGATAGACAGACAGATAGACAGACAGATAGATAGATAGATAGATAGATAGATAGATAGATAGATAGATAGATAGATAGATAGATAGATAGATAGATAGATATATATATAGATAGATAGATAGATAGATAGATAGATAGATAGATAGATAGATAGATAGATAGATAGATAGATAGATAGATAGATAGACAGATAGATAGAGAGACAGACAGACGGACGGACGGACGGACAAAAATACCAATAGACAGATAGATAGACAGATATATATATATATATATAGATAGATAGATAGATAGATAGATAGATAGATAGACAGATAGATAGAGAGACAGACA
>JAMWET010001187.1:297500-307500 GCA_024036415.1 Prochilodus magdalenae
AATGTATAGAAGAAAGGCGAGGGAAATATAATGATTTAGACAAAACCTATTTTGTTGTACACAGCAGCAATGGAGACGACTGCCCGACGTTATAGGGCTGCCAGTTTAGCAGGCACCTCATCCATAGTCACACCACTCTCCTTGATGGTGGGTATCAAAACAGCCCCACAGTCTAAGACAACATGGCCCAGTAAGCATGCATGTCCGGCATTGCCCATGGGGATTCATGCTTGAACTGGAACCTAAAAACACAACCTAAATTATGTAAAGTTATTCAGTATCTACTATGAAACTAATATGAAGTGAAACACTCTAATGTGTGGACCTAATGGTCAGCCTCTCTGAAGGTTTCACCTCTAGCCCAAATCTAACACACTTCCTTCAGCTACATATCTGAAAAATACAGATCCTGATATACCACATATACTTTTGATGTATCACAGTATTATATTTCTCCATATCTCCACCTCTAATATATATTTGACTGCATTAAAACATTTATCTCTTTTTTACTACATAGATTTTTAAGGTGGACTGTACAATTCCATGAGCGCTATGGAATGTTTTTTTCTAGGTGTAACTTTCTATGAATTTTTTTATTGATTTATTTAATGTACTTATCATTTTATTGTACAAATGATAATGCATATGTTTTTTAGATTTAATTTTGTAGCTATTATACAAATTGTATTAGGAAGTGTATGGCAGAAACAAAGGAGAGTATATGTGGTATTGTTACATGGACAAACCAGACCTAATGAAACTGGTCCCACACATTGTCTTTTTGTAAACCAAAATGTGATTGGTTGGTGATGTGATGCTGCGTTCAGGTGCTCAGTGTACTAATCTCATAGCTAATGTGGATGTATTCACTGCACTGAGATGCAGGTGTATGAATCAGGTATCCTATTTTAATCTTTGCTACATTAAAACTCATACAAGAGACCCACGTATGGCTTGTACCTGCTTACATGGAGACTCCCAAGTTTCTGGCATCGCTCGAATGCTGATGAAGGCCTTCTATCCAGCTCCTGAAGGCCTAACCAAAAGGGAGCTCTAGCTTGGCTGGATCTACATACATATCACAGACAACACAATCCTGACTGGTCAGTTTTCCATTGTGTATTTCAGGATTGTATCCCTTTTGTTTCCAAACAAACTTAACATTGGAATACTGTCTGCTATAGGCTTTCGCTAACATGGACATGAATTTCTATGGATTTTTTATTGATTTATTTAATGTATTTATCATTTTATTGTACAAATGATAATGCACATGTTTTTTTACATTTAATTTTGTAGCTATTATACAAATTGTATTAGGAAATATATGGCAGACACAAAGGAGAGTATATGTGGTATATCAGGATATGTGCTGTTTCAGATTATCTTCAGTCGGAGCTGTTAAGTGTAAGACTGTAGAGTCTTTAAGATCACCGACTACATCCATTTAGATGGGTGTGTCTAAACCTTTGACGGGTACCTATTAAACACATAGCATTTAATGAAATATTATTAAACATATATTACATACACGTTGGTGAATGCTGATATGTGATTGAAATATATGTCCCCTATTTGGAAAGGGGAAATGTCAAATAAGTTGCCATATACAGTATGTGATACAGTATGTATACAGTATGTGATGAATATTAAGTATTTGTGAATTAGAGTAGCATTTGAAATCTCTATATTGTCATATGTACATATCAGATATTTATATGGGTGCACAAACTTACCAATTCAAAGCTGATTATTAATAATAAAAGTAAATATTCACACTGTGAACAATCCATTAGCCCAAATCAACCAATATAGTCGCAATTCATAACTATAACAGTGCTGGAAATGCTTTTGGTGAATAAGAAACAATAAAGTCATGCTTCCCTTTTCTTGCCTTCCCAAATTGAACTATTCTCTCTCTCTTTCTCTCTCTCTCTCTCTCTCTCTCTCTCTCTCTCTCTCTCTCTCTCTCTCTCTCTCTCTGTTAATGCGTCCTTTCATGTCATCTCCAGTTTCCTGGATTCTGCCATCGCCGTGGTAACCCCTCCCTCCCTCCAGTCTCCCAGGTCCTGCCGGATGGGATGCTTTTGTACGGCCGCCACATTTTTGGGGTAAACCGATCCCCTCGCCTCCTGAGCCTCCCCACGGACACGCACACACACACAGTGAACAGTAGGTCTAATTTGGCAACGATCCAAAATTCAGGATTTGAGGGGATTGGTGAAAAACACGGATGTTTCACACACTTGTCATATTTTGTCCTTGTGTTTTTCTGACTTAAGCCACCAGGTCTGGCCTTCTTACATGCCCACAGCAAAAGACATTATCTGTAGTTCACTCGCACGCTGGCCCCTACAGAAAGTCCATCTGTTGTGCAGGACGTCCCTGACTAGCTCAACAGCTGCAAAGCACAGCCACCATGACAGGTAAAAACAGAGGGGCCAGGTGTGTGAGGAGTGAGTGTGTGATGACTGGAGTACCTGCCTGCTCTTCTTTTCAAGACTTTGTTTATTCCCGGTTATATAAAAATACGGTTATATTAAACATGAATAACTTGTGTTTATCAGCTGTTTTGACCAAACAATAAATAAAAGATGGGTATAATCTCACAGTACTTTAATTAGAGCTCCAGACATTTAGAACGGTTACTCAAAACTAAATTTGACCTAATAATTATATGAAATATGTTTATTTTTACAGTTTTTGTATTTGTAAAAGGCCTATAAAGGAACAAGTGTTGCAGTTCTATATGTATAATAACACATCATCGCTCTCCAAAGTAAAACAAGTATCTCCAAAATGGCAGCTTTACAGGAGAGGCCAAAACCTCATTTAACTTTAATGTAAGTCAATGGAACCAGACATCTTTCCAGACCATTTCTGTTGGTCCATTCATCATGAGATTCTCACTCAGTGCAAACAGCAGCTGATGTGTTCAGATGATGCAGTAAAGTAAAAATGGACAAAAGTGGAGATACATGTTTTTCATTGGACAGGGACGAGATGTGGCATCCGATAATGCTTTCCAATTTGCTATCGTTGCAGCCGGAATAAAACATTGTGTCTCAAAAATCAGAACTTTATTAAAGGAAACAACACGCTTTACTTTTAATATAAGTCCAGACTATTTCCAGTAAATTTAATTTGGTCCATTCATCATTAAATGTATGAATATAAAATTTCAGATGATGAAAAATAAGGAAGAACATGCAGATTTATGATTGTGTACCAGTCCATCTTACATAAGGATAATAAAACCATAAGCTGTATAATAATAAGGGCCCTGTATCAGCAAAAACAAGGCGATATGATACATATCACAATCAATACAGTATCACAAGTCATAATATCACAATATGATTTCCAGTATGATCTTACACTATAACAAATGCTTTGTGTTGTGCAATCCTGTGCATGATTTGTGACCACACATGTGTATGTGAGTGCTGGTATGTGAGAATTCAAACTAATCAAACTAGAATTATCTGTACAATCATTTATCATTTATTTCTAATATATATAATAAACATTGTTTGTGAAAATCATTTGATAAAAAAACAGTGGCTAAATTCAGCTATTGTACTTAATCTTTAGACTAAACATGCAGTTATTTTCCAACATTTATTATTATATGTGATTAGAAACAAATGTCTACCATTTACATTGTTCAGCTTTGAATGATATTAAGAATCATGTATTATATATTATATATAAAAAAAGAAAGATATATATATATATAATATATTTCTGGTTATAGATCTTTAGATAGATTGCATCTATAACATGTCTTTTCTTAAACTATAAAACATTTCTATGAATTTAACAGGAACATATTTATTTCACTGTGGTTAGTCAACTTGCACTGCAGTTTAAGAAGTTAGCAACGATGATGATACAGGCTTAGCTTAGCTAAACCACCTAGTGTCATATATCTCTGAAGAACCTGTTTCCTCTACAATCTAACTGGATATCCAAACGTCTGTTTCCACAAATGGCACATGCTTTCTGGGAAATAAAGTTCTGAGGCCAGTTCTTATTTATTTTAAATTTAAATTTTATTTTAAACGTGTTTTAAGGAATATCCCACAGAGGCCAATGGGCAGACGCTGAGAACAGGTTGCTGAACACTAGAGTATTCTATTATTACCAATATATATATAAATGGATATGCTCACTGAGTTACCATACTTAGATGTAGTCAGACTGTTAGTTACTATTATAATACGGAGGCAGAGACGCAACCTTGCTACTATATACCCCTTTATTGTGGTTTTAAGGTGGTACATGTGGACGTGTGTGTGTGTGTGTGTGTGCACCCCTGGGGGTCATGCCGTAATCCCGCTGTGTGTACCTGCTGAACGTGGGAGTCAGTGCGTCTCGGGTTTCCCCCAGTAAATGATCTGATTAAAGAAGTCCTTTCAGCACAGCCCAGCCCGAAAACACACACACCCGCAGAGGAAAGAAAGGGAGAGAAAGAACGAGTGAAACGAAGACTTGGACATGGACAGAAAGAAGCATGCCAAAGCCTGGAGCTAGAAACCAGCACACAATGACTGTCAGGAACACACACATGCGCACGCAATCAGTAGACTCAGTCACACGCTGGGTTTTAGAGTAAACCAAAGTCCGAGGCGAGCTATAAAGAATAAGTGGGCTGAGTCCGTCACACCGCACGACAACCCGGCCAAAGCTGAATGAATACGACAATCGACTAGTATTTAAAATTAGGCCTTAAAATTAGACCTAGGTCTTAAAATAAGCCGCGGGGACCTTCATTGTGTCCACTGTAGCCCATTACATTGTGTCCACTGTAGCCCATGACATTGTGTCCACTGTAGCCCATCACACTGTGTCCACTGTAGCCCATTACATTGTGTCCATAGTAGCCCATTACATTGTGTCCATAGTAGCCCATTACATTGTGTCCATAGTAGCCCATCATATTGTGTCCATAGTAGCCCATTACATTGTGTCCATAGTAGCCCATCACATTGTGTCCACTGTAGCCCATTACATTGTGTCCATAGTAGCCCATTACATTGTGTCCATAGTAGCCCATTACATTGTGTCCACTGTAGCCCATTACATTGTGTCCACTGTAGCCCATTACATTGTGTCCATAGTAGCCCATTACATTGTGTCCATAGTAGCCCATTGCATTGTGTCCATAGTAGCCCATTACATTGTGTCCACTGCAGCCCATTACATTGTGTCCATAGTAGCCCATTACATTGTGTCCACTGTAGCCCATTACATTGTGTCCATAGTAGCCCATTACATTGTGTCCACTGTAGCCCATTACATCGTGTCCATAGTAGCCCATTACATTGTGTCCATAGTAGCCCATTACATTGTGTCCATAGTAGCCCATTACATTGTGTCCACTGTAGCCCATTACATTGTGTCCACTGTAGCCCATTACATTGTGTCCACTGTAGCCCATTACATTGTGTCCATAGTAGCCCATTGCATTGTGTCCATAGTAGCCCATTACATTGTGTCCATAGTAGCCCATTACATTGTGTCCACTGTAGCCCATTACATTGTGTCCACTGTAGCCCATTACATTGTGTCCATAGTAGCCCATTACATTGTGTCCATAGTAGCCCATTACATTGTGTCCACTGTAGCCCATTACATTGTGTCCATAGTAGCCCATTACATTGTGTCCACTGTAGCCCATTACATTGTGTCCACTGTAGCCCATTACATTGTGTCCATAGTAGCCCATTACATTGTGTCCATAGTAGCCCATTACATTGTGCCCATAGTAGCCCATTGCATTGTGTCCACTGTAGCCCATTACATTGTGTCCATAGTAGCCCATTACATTGTGTCCATAGTAGCCCATTACATTGTGTCCACTGTAGCCCATTGCATTGTGTCCATAGTAGCCCATTACACTGTGTCCATAGTAGCTCATTACATCGTGTCCATAGTAGCCCATTGCATTGTGTCCATAGTAGCCCATTACATTGTGTCCATAGTAGCCCATTACATTGTGTCCACTGTAGCCCATTACATTGTGTCCACTGTAGCCCATTACATTGTGTCCACTGTAGCCCATTACATTGTGTCCATAGTAGCCCATTACATTGTGTCCATAGTAGCCCATTACATTGTGTCCACTGTAGCCCATTACATTGTGTCCACTGTAGCCCATTACATTGTGTCCACTGTAGCCCATTACAATGTGTCCACTGTAGCCCATTACATTGTGTCCACTGTAGCCCATTACAATGTGTCCATAGTAGCCCATTACAATGTGTCCACTGTAGCCCATTACATTGTGTCCACTGTAGCCCATTACATTGTGTCCACTGTAGCCCATTACAATGTGTCCACTGTAGCCCATTACATTGTGTCCACTGTAGCCCATTACAATGTGTCCACTGTAGCCCATTACAATGTGTCCACTGTAGCCCATTACATTGTGTCCACTGTAGCCCATTACAATGTGTCCACTGTAGCCCATTACATTGTGTCCATAGTAGCCCATTACATTGTGTCCATAGTAGCCCATTACATTGTGTCCATAGTAGCCCATTACATTGTGTCCATAGTAGCCCATTACATTGTGTCCACTGTAGCCCATTACATTGTGTCCACTGTAGCCCATTACAATGTGTCCACTGTAGCCCATTACATTGTGTCCACTGTAGCCCATTACAATGTGTCCACTGTAGCCCATTACAATGTGTCCACTGTAGCCCATTACATTGTGTCCACTGTAGCCCATTACATTGTGTCCACTGTAGCCCATTACAATGTGTCCACTGTAGCCCATTACATTGTGTCCATAGTAGCCCATTACATTGTGTCCATAGTAGCCCATTACATTGTGTCCACTGTAGCCCATTACATTGTGTCCACTGTAGCCCATTACATTGTGTCCACTGTAGCCCATTACATTGTGTCCACTGTAGCCCATTACAATGTGTCCACTGTAGCCCATTACATTGTGTCCACTGTAGCCCATTACATTGTTTCCATAGTAGCCCATTACATTGTGTCCATAGTAGCCCATTACATTGTGTCCACTGTAGCCCATTACATTGTGTCCACTGTAGCCCATTACATTGTGTCCATAGTAGCCCATTAAATTGTGTCCACTGTAGCCCATTACATTGTGTCCACTGTAGCCCATTACATTGTGTCCATAGTAGCCCATTACATTGTGTCCATAGTAGCCCATTACATTGTGTCCACTGTAGCCCATTACATTGTGTCCATAGTAGCCCATTACATTGTGTCCATAGTAGCCCATTACATTGTGTCCACTATAGCCCATTACAATGTGTCCACTGTAGCCCATTACATTGTGTCCACTGTAGCCCACTTGTTTTTAATTTAATAACACTTTTTTATTCAGTTTCTTCTATAAAACATTTGGCCAGTCAACACAATATCACAACAAGGAAGCCAGACAAGGTTAACAACATTGGATCGTAGAATTAAAGACCCCATACAGCTGGCACTAACTAACACTGAGATGCGATTTTAGCTCTTATTTTTAGGATTCCTCAACAGACAATCCTTTGACATGTCCATTAAGTACATGAAGGATTAGTTAGATATCTGATTCATTGTTGAGGCCACAGGGCATGAGACATGAGGCCATAATAAACCAATGTTCCCAACCAAAGACTCCCAGTATTGATCTGGAACCAGAGATCCGCCTGAGTTATGACCTTATTAGCCTCCTGCGGCCAGTCTACTCAACGGAGGAGCTGTGGTATGGATGACATCACCTCACAGTTAATCAAGGTAATGAGATTAACTTTCTGTCAGTGATGTGTTGATATTTTGGAGCTGTTGGAAAGAAAAAGAGGTCTTGAATCAACCTTCCTAATTCCCCCAGACCCCATGCATCATGCACAGAGTTCTGTAGCAGGTCGTTTCAACAGAGCATCCACAGCTCCCTGCAGCAATTTCTGGGGTCCAAGCACTTTTAGCCAAAGTAATGCTACAGCAGAACAATTGCAAATTGTGTGGAGAGGGAAAGTTCTTGGTAATAATAGGAGTAAGAAGGGTTATTAGGAGTGACGCCATATAAGAAATACTTTTGGTTTCCATTCAAATGTACTTAACTGGGAGGTTTTAGGCTGAACTGGGTCTTCTAGGTCATATGTCTAAAGAATCTGTTTTGGAGCCTGTAATTTAAAGAGGCATGCTAACTTTCTAGGTGTTGGTGTTGTATGCTAACACAGTCATTGTGCAGTGCTAGAGACCCATTCAACTTTTAAAACTTGTTTGTGCTCAGACCCAGATGAATGAATGAATGAATGAATTCACTCAAATAATCATCTTCTTAACTGCTTATCCTTCTGGGTTATGGGGGGAAGCAGGAGCCTATCCCAGTGCTCATTGGGAATGCAGGAAACAACCCAGACAGGACGCCGTCCATTGCAAGATGACCCCGATGCAGTCCTGGAAACAATATGAGCATGCACCAGTCAAACATGTCAGTGCACAGCAATGGTTAATACCGAATGAATTTAATCCAGTTTGTAAGTACCTTTTTGGCCCGACTGAAATAATTCTAATTTCAATAAGGGTTTCAGCCCTGTGTGACCACCTTCTCATGCTAAAGATGAAAAAGACGATCAGATTTCTTAAGCTTATAACACAGTTTCAGGTCAAATATGCTGTATTTTGTATTTTTAGGTGTAGAAGTCCACTGTTTCAGTTGAAAGGCCTGTCTGTTGAATAATACTCGACCCTGTTAGGCTGTTAGCATTTGCCTAGCTGTAATCCAGTTATCCCTCAGTGAGCCTTTTAACATCACCTACAAAGACCTTGTTTATACCTTGTCATGCAATGCATATTGAGTATTAGGATTATATCTGGATAAAACCAAACCACATAAAACGCAAATGTAGCTGCACCCAGACCACACTCCTCCCAGTACAACCAAAACTCCTCCTACTACAACCAAAACTCCTCCCAGAGCCAATAAAGCTCTTCCTAATACAACCCAAACCCCTACAAACAGAGTACATCACTGAGCACATAATCTGTGTTTTAGTGGAAGCTAGTCATGGAGGCTGCTCATGGTTGGGGACCAGGTGCCTATAAGCAATATGGATAGACATTACTCTGGAAAACCAATAAGTAATTGGTGGTCGCTTTACAAGCACATCTGAATTTCCTCATCAGGGTACAATCATTTACATTTACTGCATTTAGCTGACGCTCTTATCTAAAGCGACTTACAAGGTTAATCATATTACAGGTAGGCCAATGTAGTGTTTGGAGTCTTGCCCAGGGACTCTTATTGGTGTAGCACAGTGTAGTGACCCAGAGCAGGATTCAAACCCCAGTCTCCCATGCGGTGGTGGCTCCCTGGCAGGCAGTGGTGTTATCCACTGAGCTACACCAACCAATCCAGATACTAGTATCCAGATACTAGTCACATGAAGTGCCCAGGCTCAAACAGGGCATTAGAGTCTGCTGAATCGGTCTCTAACACTGAAATATTTATGTGTGCGGTATTTGACATTGCAGTACTGGGTTGTACCCTATTGCTCCTAAGAGGCATCAGTTTGGGAGTTTGTGTGTTATTTGACTGGGTGGTGGGACATTTGCTTGATGTGACAAAGCATGGAGCAGCAAATACTACGGCCTGGTGAAACGTTTGCTTCTTATAAAACAGATATATGCCAAAACACATTTGTCTAGTTGGTAAATGCAGCAACCTACATGTGAAATGGGAGGGAAAACTTGAAACTTATGGATAGCCATCTGACTGCACTTCCCTAATATTTACATTTACGGCATTTAGCTGACGCTCTTATCCAGAGCGACTTACAAGGGTAATCATACTACAGGGAGGCCAGTGTGGTGTTAGGAGTCTTGCCCAAGGACTCTTATTGGTGTAGCACAGAATAGTCACCCAGACTGAGACTCGAACCCCAGTCTCCAACGTGGTGGTGGTTCCCTGGTGGGTAGCTGTGTTATCCGCTGAGCTACACCAACCACATTAATATCAGTCCAT
>JAMWET010001187.1:312500-320000 GCA_024036415.1 Prochilodus magdalenae
AAGGCCTTCTGTAAGTTCTGTGAATACCGATAATAGCTGAACCAGGTTTCAGTCGGTTGTTAGAATAAATAAAAGCAGCATTCACTGTAAAACTGCTACATAAGAGGTTAAATATATGTTTATGTCTGTTGCAAACTATAAATGAAACATATGTAGTGTTCATGCTTATTCTAGACCTGCTAAAAAAATATGGTGTTCTAATGATACCTTAGAAATCCTTTAAGGCAGCTGGCAAAGATGAGCATCATCATAAAGGTAGACCCTTCATAGCCCAAATAAAGGCTAACTTGAATAGCCATGGTTTGCCACTGTTGTGGGCCTATTTAAAGTCTGTAAATATTTATACTCTGACAAAATAAAAGCATGCAAGGTGTGAAAATGCAGGTTATCTGTAACCCTGGATTAAAAAGTAGGGTGGACTAGGAAATGCTTGCCATTATGGTCAAAGACTGGGAGTGCCGTTAGGCCAGTGCTTCCAAACTCATGATGTATAGGTGTGTTTTTTCACAGTTCATAAATCAGACACCTTCCTCACTTTCAGACTAATGCCCAGTTGGCAGACGAGTACTGCAATTTGAGTAACACATGGCAGAATCTGTGAGATATAATGTACTTTATTTGGGAGATAAAGGGATAAAGGGGCATTATTTACTGAAATGCATGAAATGAAAATTGTTACAGCAAACCATAAACTGGTAAGCATATATCTCACATTTTCATTTAATTGGTTGTACAAGTTTTCCACAGTATTAATCATTTTGAGGCAAATAGTAAGGGCAGTCCTGTATGTAAGTCTGTATATAACGAATGATGTAACTAACCTAAAGGCCATTGAAAGGAACTCGTCAAAGGAATCTGGATTTACTGTGGAGTTCATTCCAGTTGGACAACACTGGAGCTGGAAAATATGTTTAGGAATTGTTGGAACAAACGGAATGTCTTTAACAAGCTTCCAATGGCCATGCTTAATCTAGAACTGATAAACAATGTCCGTGCACACTAATGATAGCTAAGACGTCCCATAGGCGAGCCAAGAGGAATTAGCATTACCATAGAGGTTGGCCTTATTTGACATGTATGGCCTAAACTAAATGTCTAACTTAAACCGTCATTCCTAGCCAGCAATTAACTGTGCAGTTCATTTCAGGTGGACAACAGAACCGGAGGTGGGAAATATGGAATGCCGTCAACAAGCTTCAAAATGTCCAGGCTTCATCTAGAACTGCTAAACATTATATCCATATCCATATATAATGATAGCTAAGGAATCCCATAAGGGGCCAGCAGATATGAGAATTATCATAGAGGTGGGCCTTTTTTGATATGTATGGCCTAAAAGCCTAACTTGCTAGCATTCGTGGTTAGCCACTGTCTTACCGTTAAATTCATATCAGGTGGACGACAGGACAGGAGGTGGGGAAAAATGGAAATGCCTAACTTAAACCGTTATTCTTAGCCAGTAATTAACTGCGCAGTTCATTTCAGGTGGACAACAGGACCAGAGGTGGGAAATATGGAATGCCATCAACAAGCTTCAGAATGTCCAAGCTTAATCTAGAACTGCTAAACATTATATCCATATCCATATATAATGATAGCTAAGGAATCCCATAGGGGGGCCAGCAGATATGAGAATTATCATAGAGGTGGGCCTTTTTATATGGCCTAAAAGCCTAACTTGCTAGCATTCGTGGTTAGCCACTGTCTTACTGTGAAATTCATTTCAGGTGGACGACAGGACAGGAGGTGGGAAAATATGGAATGTCTTCAACGAGTTTCAAAATGTCCAGGCTTAGAACGGCTAGAATGGCTAAGCAATGTTCATGCAAACTCAGGATAGCTAGGGAATCCTTTAGGGGAGCCACCGGAACGTGCCATTATCTTAGAGGTGGGCTTCTGTTTTTACAGGTATGGCCTAAACTAAAGGCCTTTCCCAGCCCTGGATTAGCCACTGGTTTATCATGCAGCTCATTTCAGGTGGACAACAGGACTGGAGGTGGTAAACATGTACATGTACTGTAATGCAGAAGTGATGTAGAATTAAATATCTCCATTAGAGTTATATTCTCATACTGCCCAACAGCTTGAGTTAGGCAATGGCTAGCGGTGATATTAATCAGTTGGAACTCTACGAGTGCACACATAAATTGAAATCCAGGTGCAGTAAGATTAAGACCCCGAGACACAAGAGATGAGCAAGTCCGCTGGAGTTTATTTGTTTTACTGCTGATTGCCCGGCGCAGCAGAGAAAGGGCAAGCAGTCTCTCTCTCCTTTCCTTCACGTTTACCTCACAACCTCCAACTCAATATGTCACTTCTTTATCCTCTTTCCCACCATGTCCCTCTCCCTCTCTCACTCTCGCTCACGTTTTCCCTTTCTCTCTCCCTGTCTCCGTGTTTTCTTAGTTTGACCTTCACCATCTGTTTTGAATAAGAGCAGTGCTCACTTTTGTTTAAAGAAACGCTAAAAATCAGACATTCTCTCTCTCTCACAGCCCAAACAGTCCTATTGCAGAATTCTGAGCTGGGGAAATGGAAGCCTCAGCTGTTCCCAATTACCTCCAAAATTCCCCCTCACACATACACACACACACACACACATGCACTCACACAGCACAGAGGCACTTGCACTGTATGCCCACACACATACTTGTGCATACCCACACTTTTCAATCCCTGCGTGGATGACTAGATTGGGGACACCCCGGAATACCCGTCTCCTGTCTTTAGGCTCGGAATTCCGCATTTAACACACTCCATGTGTGAGTCTCAGTGAGGCAGAAATGAGCCTGCTGCCCAACACATGTTTGCTCCGAGAACGAGGAAGCGAGTGTCTGTATTTGTGTGAGTGTGTTTGCTTTACTTATTACATCTGTGCCACATTTATTTATGAATGTGGTGCCTTTTCTGTCTCTCTCTATTTACTTTCATGAGAGCATTGGAACTATTTACTATTTTATTTCCGTTTACTGTCAGTTGTAGTTTAGCATTCAACTGTAGCACTAGAACTAGCACTATTCATTAGCATCAGGGATTGTCTCTGGAAGCACGTGTACTAGAGATACACATCGATTGTCAGTGTTAATATTAGGAATTAAACTATCCATCAACAGTAGAATTACGTACTGGCTGTCAACTTTAGCATTAAGATTAGCACTATCTATTTGCATAAAGTCGTAGCATTCGAACTCGTATCTTTTAGCATCAGAAATATTATTAAACGATTACTGGTAGCATAAGAACAAATACTATCCGTTAGCATTTAGGTGTGGCATTAAAACTAGTTAGCTGACTATTAGCACTGATATACCAATTGACTCTCAGCGTTAGCATAAAGACTAGCACTGGCTATTAGCATTCAGTTGTAGCATTAGGAGTGGTACTATCTTTTAGCATTAGAAACATCATTTGTATATCACTGGTAGCATAAGAACAAATACTATCCATTAGCATTTAGTTGTGAAAACGTTAAGCTAGTTAGCTAACCATTAGCATTGGAACTAGCACTGAATGTCACTGGTAGCTCTAAAACTAAAGCTATTAGCATTCAGTTGTAGCATTAGGAGTGGTACTATCTTTTAGCATCAGAAACATTATTTGTATACCACTGGTAGCATAAGAACAAATACTATCCATTAGCATTTAGTTGTGAAAACGTTAAAACTAGTTAGCTAACCATTAGCATTGGAACTAGCACTGAATGTCACTGGTAGTTCTAAAACTAAAGCTATTAGCATTCAGTTGTAGCATTAGGAGTGGTACTATCTTTTAGCATCAGAAACATCATTTGTATATCACTGGCAGCATAAAAACAAATACTATTCATTAGCATTTAGTTGTGAAAACGTTAAGCTAGTTAGCTAACTATTAGCATTGGAACTAGCACTGAAAGTAACTGGTAGCTCTAAAACTAAAGCTGTAGAACTACACATCAACTGTCAGTGTTAAAATATCAATAAAGCTTCACAGCAGTATTAGAACTATGCTAACTAAGTGTTAGCATTAAGGCTAGTTCTCTCTATTAGCTATCAGCTGTAGCCTACCTTTTGGCCATCAGTGGTAGCACTAGAGCTAAAACTGTTTATTAGCGTTAGAACTAGGACTACACACTCTGTCAGTGTTAATATTAGGACTAAAACTACCCATTAGCATTAGACCAACCTGTTGAAGGTTAGTGTTAGAATTAGGCTTATCACTATTAAATCAACTAGCTTTAACTGGTGCTGTCTTTAGAACTGTCCATTGACTGTTACAGGTAGCATTACAACTAGTACTACTCATTAGCTTTTAGTTGTAGCACTAGAAATAGAACAGCTAGCATTAGGACTAGTACTAGCCAGTACTAGCAAGCGCTAAAACACATTTTACACCATGGGGTCGATTTTATAGTCTTTATAGACTTTATAATCCTTATAGCCACTGTCTTAGCAAAGCAGACATCCCCTTTGTGAATGTGTTCTCACAGATAAACACAAAATGTGTTGATAAGGTTGGAAACCTGCTAAATGTTTCCCACTGCTGGATGGTTCACCCTTGAGCCATCCAGATTATGGTCATGTATGCACGATCTAACTAGCTTTTAATTTCCTCCAACAGATTTAAATGCAGAGAAAAATAAACTGACAATATCTAGGCCTAATGTAAAATGATTATGCTGAACATGTTGGCAGGGTCCTGGATAGGTCACAGCTGTATGATTGACTTTATGGTGTTGCTGTCAAAATGATTTAAACAAATGTACAAAGCAACATGAAAGAAAGGAAGTTAGAATAAGGAAACTGGACTGTAAATGCAAAACGAGCAAGGAAGAGTGCCATTTCATCTAACTGTCTGTTTAACCTCTAGTGGCTCGACTAACTATTAGAATAGAAGGCCAAGCTATTCCACTTATGAAAGTCTTGGTAATTAACTGATGAGTTGTATTTAATAGGCAGAACACTTAAGTCTGCGGTGCTGAGAGAATGGAGACCGGAGTAAAGCATGTGCCATACATAGATACCCTACCACAAACATCGCAGCAGCGCAGAATGGGCATCCAGCTTTCAGTGCATGACTCAGAATCATAAACTCACTGTTTTAGTGAAGATAAAAATAAGAGGGAGAATAAGTGATTAAGAGAGAGAGAGAGAGAGAGAGAGAGAGACAGAGAGAGACAGAGAGAGAGAGAGAGAGAGAGAGAGAGAGAGAGAGACAGAGAGAGAGAGATAGAGAGAGAGAGATAGAGAGAGAGAGAGAGAGAGAGAGAGAGAGAGACAGAGACAGAGAGAGACAGAGAGAGAGAGAGAGAGAGAGAGAGAGAGAGATAGAGATAGAGAGAGAGAGACAGAGAGAGAGAGACAGAGAGAGAGAGATAGAGAGAGAGAGATAGAGAGACAGACAGAGAGAGAGACAGAGAGAGAGAGAGAGAGAGAGAGGGGCATGGTTTGTATATAAAGCACTGCTAACACTCAAAGGGTAGACTTCAGAGTGAGCTACCTTTCATAACCCCCCTCCCCACAATCAATAATTACCCCCACCTGGGCAAACATTTCACACCTCATAAACTCTCTCTCTTTCTCGCTCTCGCTCACTCTCACTAGGTCTCACACACATATGCACATACTCAACTAATGTTTGTCTTGTGTGATCCCAAAAGTAGACACTTTATTTTTAACAAGGTTTAAAAGAATTAGCGCTAGTACAGCTACACACACTTACTCAATTACTGTGTGTGTGTGTTGGGCAGCGCTGATCAAATACTGAATACACTTTCCCAGCATTCACAACACCTGTTACACATGTAATCGTTTTATTCTCTATGTGAAAACCCCATACAGGAAATAAACTTAGTTTTAGTTTTAAAATAATATAACCCTTTTTTTGTTAAATTCAACATTTTAGAAAAAAATAAACATTGGAAAATTAAATATAAGAACTTTTGCACAGGCCACATTTTTCCCAATATGACAACAGCTATGCATTAATAGTCCAGAGGTCTGTTCCATGTAGAGGATGTGTTTTCAATAAGAACAGATACCATCCATTAACATTTAGTTGTAGCATTAAAGCTGGTTGGCTAACCACTAGCATTGGAACTGCAACTGTATGCAACTGAAAGCACTAGAACTAAAGCTTTCCACTAGTACTAGAACTACACACGGAGGGCCAGGGTTAATATTGTCTATAATATTTGCATTACAGTTAGAACTACCTACTGACTTCCGCTGTTAGCATTAAGAGTAGTACTATCTGTTAGCATTCAGTTGTAGCCTTAGAACCACCTTCTGGCTAACAGCATTAGCCCCAGATAAAAAAAAATGAGTTTGTTCTGAAAACATTGTGGGAATATGCAATGTAATGTTCTATGAGTGTTTTCAGCAGGAAGTTTTCTTTTGGTTCAAAGAATGTTCTTTCGAAAAGTAGGAGAACGTTCTCTAAAAACATTCTGTCATCTCAGGTCTCAGTAAGCATCCATAAAACATTTTCAGAATGTTGCGATGAGAATGAGTTCTTCTTTTGTTATGTTGGAGCATAATCTGTGGCTCTGAGTTAAAATGTTATGTCTTAGTTAACATTTGACCTTCTAGCTACATTATTACAAACATACAAAGATTACAAACATCTTTAAAATGTTCTTTGAACATGAGATGAAAATATTTCCTTCCAAACTTTATTAGAACTTGTAGGTACTGTTACCTAAAGTTCTGGAAACACTAGAACTAAATATGTCCATTAAGATAAGATAAGATAAGATAAGATAAGATAAGATAAGATAAGATAAGATAAGATAAGATAAGATAAGATAAGATAAGATAAGATAATCCTTTATTGATCCCACAGTGGGGAAATTTATAATGCCACAGCAGCACAGAGGAAAGAAGTGTCAGGAAATATACAAATGATAAATAAGATCTATATATGCAATAATTACAGAAAATATAAACAGTAGAAATAGATTCCTGAGTTTTATTACACATAGTCCAAATGGACTATTGTAGAAATAGACTAGTGTAGAAACAGACTAGTGTAGAAATAGACTAGTGTAGAAACAGACTAGTGTAGTGTAGAAACAGACTAGTGTAGAAATAGACTAGTGTAGAAATAGACTAGTATAGGAATAGACTAATGTAGGTATAGACTAGTGTAGAAACAGAGTACTGTAGAAACAGACTAGTGTAGAATAGACTACTGTAGAAACAGACTAGTGTAGGAATCGACCAGTGTAGAAATAGACTAGTGTAGAAATAGACCAGTGTAGAAATAGACTAGTGTAGAAATAGACTACTGTAGAATCAGACTAGTGTAGAAATAGACTAGTGTAGAAATAGACTAGTGTAGAAATAGACCAGTGTAGAAATAGACTAGTGTAGAAATAGACTAGTATAGGAATAGACCAGTGTAGAAATAGACTAGAATATTCTACTAAGGGGAGCGGATGTTATACAGTCTGACGGCCGGAAGGAAGGATCTGCGTTATCTCTCCTTCACACCCCGGGTGCAGCAGCCGGGCACTGAAGGAGC
>JAMWET010001187.1:325000-330000 GCA_024036415.1 Prochilodus magdalenae
ACTGTATAGCTTCCTCTCTTTCACCACACCGGCTTCACCTCACACAAAGCCCACTGGAGAGAGCAGGAGTTACAGTTTGGCTGTTTCTGGAGATAATAAACACGGCCTCCTCAGTCACTCAGTACTGTGGCTGCCACTGCCTCCGTGTTTCAGAACAGGCTTAAGGGTGTGGTATGCAGAGCTGTGGGATGACCCAGTTATGGCCCCACAGCTGTAGTTGTTAATGTTGCCGTTGTTTGTTTAAGATGTTAAGATGTTTATGTGTTATGGTGTTGGGATGTGTTGGGTTAGTGAGTGTGGGTTTGTGTGCCTACCAAAAAGAGAAGTTGGCTAGAAGTGACTCTAAGTGGTCTCTTCTTCTTTGTTTGATGAAGGAATTTCCTTCAGCAGAAATAATGGCATCCTGAATGAGGAGAAGTTCCTCCGGTTGGCCATTTATGGCAGTGTAGATGCATCCTTTCATTTTTCATAATCAGGGCCAAAGCAAATAGGAAACGAGAGCAGACAACCTCGACACAGTAGAGGAGAGAGACAGGTTTGTGTACAGTTACAGTTTATTTAGGTTAGAAGAGGTTCAGCCTGCTAACAGCTAATGCTAACAGCTAGCAGTGGGCCTTCTGTATTTTGGCAGCGTCCTCACCGTGCATTCGTGCATCCTACCTGCTGCCTCTATTGCCATCCTCCAGCTGGGCTCTGCTGCTGAGCCTTACTCTGCCTCGTACGCTGTTGAGTTCACTGAGGTGTCGTTCCTCTCCCAGCCTATAGAGGCACTTTCCCACTTTTGACCCTAATGTGGTGTTTTGATTCAGTATTGATTTGCCAAGACAGTAGCACTCCAAATCTTTAAAGCTGGTGACCCTAAAACTGATTCCAGTTTGTAACCAGTGTGTAAAACCTCCACAAGCACTAGTAACAGCTGTGATTGGCTTAGGTACGGACAAAACAAGTTTCTGGATGTAGGCCACATCAATGTTCAGACACTCGTACATCAAAGTATTGCTCAGTTGGGCCAGATTTGGTAGATGCCTTCTCTGACACTGGGATTTTAGCCACTGCTGGTAGACCCGTATGGCCGTACGCTTCCATTCACCTGCAGATTCAGCTACTTCCTTCACACTATGGTCTTTGGCCACACCCAAATGCTCAGTCACTCCTTTTATCCAGTCATTAACATCTGCTCTGGAGCCATTTTCCACACATGGAATGAGACATTCACTGCCCTGTAGCACCTCTTCTCAATGTATTGATCCCATCAAACACCCTATTGGCAATTATAACCCCATCATCCTTGAGCAGCACCATCTACAAGAGTGTAAAGTTACCACCACCTTAAACACGCAGGGTGACGCATTTTTGAAAAATCTGGTGAGCTTACAAACTCAGGAAAACTCATAGTTTAATCTTGTTCACCCTTAAAGTGGCCAGCTTCTCTCTACACTATCTAGAACTGCAGCTTTGGTCTGCCTCAGGGTGGTGCTGTACCAAACTGGTTCACCCAGTTGGCCCTTTAAAATCTAACTTCAGTATCTATGCTCTGAAGAGGCTCTGAAAACTTTACATTTTGTTGAAAGTTGCCCAGTTTCCCAAGAGTTTGGGAGAAAGAGTGAATTTTGATTTTTCATTTCTTAAACTGAAGGCCGAAAAGAAGATGAGTAAGATCTCAGTTAGTCTGTGGGAAAGCATTGCTGAACTTGCTGAGCATTTCCATGACATTTCCAAGACCCAAATATTTTGTTGCCACTGAAGCCATAGCAATAGCACTGCTATGATGAGTGAATTAGCAGCCAGCCAAAGTTGGAGAAACCAGTCAACATGGGATCCCCCGATTACCAGGCATTTCGCTCACTGGCCTCTAATCCTAATTAAACATTTTCACAAACTCATGTTACAGCTAATCTGATCCTCATTTGGGACAGGTATTTTATCTTACAGGATCTTTCCTCCATTTGATAAATCCTAAAATACTCAGCTGTTATGTCTATTACCAAGCAGCTGAACATTTAGCCCACTTTGTAGTAAATATCAGGATATATAGCGTGCCCCACCATTCAGCCTAAATATCAGGGTAGGATTTTTGGTCCATATTGTCCAGCACTACTAAAAAGTACTGAAGATTTGAGTCCCACAGTTGCACTTTTCAACATTCACCCATTCCTACCTTTTTGCCAATTGAACTCTGGGAAATGCATGGGATGCTGGAGCATATCCCTCCATCTGGCCCACCAGGACAGCTCCATCACAGGGCAGACATACTCATTCACTCACACCTAGGGGGCACAGTAGGATCTCCAAATCAGGATCTGACTGCATGTCTTTGCACCTGAGCATCAGCACCACTGTGGGTCTCCTGCCCTGTTTCATCCCCCGGCATGACTACAACCTTACACTGACCAGCGTCTGGCTCTGATCATGAACTCTTTCTATGGGTCGGCTCCATCTTGCAGTTACTCCCTCCTGGACTAATCAGACTGGATCTATCAAGATGTTCATCTAATGTTAGTTCTGTCTTTCTCTTCATCCGGGTTCGACCTGGGGAGGTTGGGTTCTGCCCTTGAGCCTGGTTCCTCTCGAGGTTTCTTCCTTACCCAATGGAGTTTTTCTTCGCCACTGTTGCCTCTGGATTGCTCAAGGGGGGCTTGGACCCTGTTCGCCCACCGCCCCACCCTCGAATGTCTGTACATTAACTTTGTGTTTTTTTTTTATATAACTAATTGATTTTCTGTGAAGCTGCTTTGAGACAACGTTGGTTGTAAAAAGTGCTATACAAATAAACATTGATTGATTGATTGATTGATTGATTGATTGATTGATTGATTGATTGACTGTGGGAGGAAACCCATGCAGACACGGAGAAAACATCCACAAAAGCTTCACAAAGAAAAAACTCTGGATACCCAGGTGAGGTGACGGTGCTACCCACGGCACCACCATGCTGCCCCTACTTTCTCAAAAATGATTTACAGGGGCTGGACAATGAAACTGAAACACCTGTCATTTTAGTGTGGGAGGTTTCATGGCTAAATTGGACCAGCCTGGTGGGCAATCTTCATTAATTGCACATTGCACCAGTAAGAGCAGAGTGTGAAGGTTCAGTTAGCAGGTAAGAGCACAGTTCTGCTCAAAATACTGCAATGCACACAACATTATGGGTGACATACCAGAGTTCAAAAGAGGACAAACTGTTGGTGCACGTCTTGCTGGCGCATCTGTGACCAAGACAGCAAGTCTTTGTGATGTATCAAGAGCCACGGTATCCAGGGTAATGTCAGCATACCACCAAGAAGGACGAACCACATCCAACAGGATTAACTGTGGACGCAAGAGGAAGCGGGCTGAAAGGGATGTTCGGGTGCTAACCCGGATTGTATCCAAAAAACATAAAACCACGGCTGCCCTAATGACGCTGTACTGGCCGCAAAAGGAGGCCCTACACCATACTAATAAATGATTGTGGTCTAAAACCAGGTGTTTCAGTTTCATTGTCCAACCTCTGTATGTTGTAATTTTAAATATTTACTGGGATAATTTTCCAAATATGACCTAATATACAGAGCATGGACATCAGTATAAGGTAGACGTGTTTGTATTTTGGCATCATTGAAATTATATGGTAATTATATTTCCCATAATTAATGCTATGACGTAGTTCAGAGAGTGGTCTGCTGGGATGTGTAGTTTTAGTAACGTTTGGAGAGAGGACGGCTTTAAACAGCTGCTGTGATTGTGCAACAGAGGGTTTCTGACAGTGCAGGCAACAAAAAAACTAAAACCACTATTTACTGTTTGCTGATTTATGGCTCTGGTCGCTGTCCACTGTTTAGGTGCTGAATACATCACTTGGTGATCGATGTCTGCTGAAGCAGTGGTGCATTGAAAGGGCTTGGTTTAAATGTATGAATGACTGAAACAGAGCACATCAATCAGTTTACCTACTGTAGGCAATAACTGTATGATGTATTCGTGTGGGAATGATCTACACACTCGGTACAGTTCCCTGCACATGCCCTCCGCTGCAGGAAGCATTGCATGCAGTGCTCATTATAGATCCTGAGTTTGTCACGGTGCATAAGGGAGATAAACTGCTAGAAAATCATTTAAGGCTGATGGCTGTTAGGATGAAGAACAGCAGGAGGAGACCTCCGACAGAGGCCAGGCACAGGAGGTTTGATGTCTGTTCTGTTTTATACCATCTCAGAGCGGCCATTGTGAAGTATAGCTCACAGACACACACTCGCATGGCCCCTCTCTGAGAGTGTGTGGCTGCAGTGCTCTTTCTCAAGAGGTTCAGGAAAAAAGCCTGTGGCAACAGGCCAACAAAACAATTAGGCATCTTCTCCCAGTGCATGAGAATCCAGCACATGCACACACACACACTCACACTCACACACACACACACACACACACACACACACACACACACACACACACACACAGACTGCTCTCTCCCTGTGGTCCCTCAATGACAGAGCCTCTCACCACATACACAGCAGCACATAGTAAGAACTGTGTGTTGTGCAGAACAGGAAGTGAAGGGGACACTGTTAATGCAACACTGAGAGAGAAAGAGAGAGAGAGAGAGACAGTATAAGTGGAAAACAGGAAAAAGAAAATGAGAGAAAGAGAAAGGAGAATAAGATAAGATGAAGGAATGAAAAGATCAGCAGGATAGAGAGCAAAGAGAAAAGGAGAAAGACGAAATATATGATGGAGTGAATAATAAAGTAGAGAAAAAGAGCAAGATAAAGAGGGAGGAGAGGGAATATGAATGAGAGGAAGGCAGAGTATAAGAGAAAACTGAAAAAAGAGAAAAAAGTGAAAGAGAGAGAGAGAGAGAGAGAGAGAGAGAGAGGAACTAAAGGAGAGAGATGATAAATAAGAGACAGAGAGGAAGGGACAGGAAAGAGAGTGACAAAGAGAGAGAAAGAGGAACAGGAAAGAGAGACAGTAACAGGCAGGGAGTGAGAAAGACTGTAAGTGGGAGTTAGTTTCACTCTAGGAAA